>VOQZ01000850.1:0-56663 GCA_008079305.1 Phytophthora palmivora | reverse complement strand
CTGTGTCGAATTTCACAGCGTTCATCAACATTTCCTGCAGCTCTTCGTGAAACTTCAGATGATTGTGGATCAGTGACGATCTCAGCGAACTTGTTGATAGCTACTTGACGTTTTTGCTGACTGCAGCGACTTCATCAGATGAATTGGTTGAAGAGATTGCGCATTTAGGACGAAAAACCAATGTTGCTGCACGAACGCCCATAAGGCGCAGTGTGAGAGGTAGCTCACGGCGTAGTAACTCCACAGCATTGGCGTACAAGTCCTCAGCAGTAAAAACCGCAGATGCCAGCGTCATCGACCGTGAACAGCGAGCAAAGTCCGTGTCCTTGTAGACGAACGTAACGTTTTTGGCGGCCTTGTTCGCTTTTTCAAGGTCTTTAGCCAGCAACCTGCAAATTTCTAGACACTTGGCTTCGAGCTCTTTGGGATCACTCAACCTTCCGAACGTGCGTTCACGGCTAAAACTCTTGCGCTCTTGTTTCTCACGACGTTCTCGAACTCCCAATGATGTCTGCAGCAACCATTCAGCAGTTTTCTCCGAGAACAAGTGGAAAATCCTTCCTCGCTGAGCAAATAGCTGGCCACCAGTATGCACGTCGAGGGCCTCGTTCAGGATCTTTTCCGTGACTTTCCCAATGCCACCGATCTTGCGCACAGGTAATTCACGAATAAAAGCCATCACGCGCTCGCGTGTAAACGGTAGCACGTACTGCCCATTGGGCTTGTTCATATCCGAACAGATCTACATGTAAAGTGCCTTCATTGTTAGATACGTTGAAACAACAAGAAAAACCGGAGATCGTGACAGTACCTTAGCAAGCATAGCATTCACTGCGATTCCAGCACTTGCAGTCAGCTGTGTGCAGTCAAAGATCTTTTTGCGTAGCTCACGAACTACTGTCTCTGCAATAGCTGCACGACCTGCAGCCGTCGATGTCCACTGTTCCTCGTCATCACTCTCTTTGCTTTCGCCTTCGTCCACAACGACGGAAACATATTTTCGCCAATTGTTCGCTACATAGTCTGTGAGATCAAGACATGCTTCATCCAAACTGAAAGCCTCGAAGTTCGGATCGTATTCTGCAAATACAGCACGGATCTGAGCAGCCACACCTGCATACTTCTCCATATTCACTGGCACGAAATGAAGCTGTGGACAAAGTTCCTTGCCAATAAATCCCGGCATGGCAGCACGCACACCGAACTGTCTAGCTGCGTAGTTAGTCGTGCTGATCATATTGAGACCACCAACTGCGAGCGGTATGTCCCGCAGCTTTGGGTTATCCCGCATCTCCACAGCAGCGTAGAACATGTCCATGTCCACGACCACAATAGTGCGCGAGAGGTCTCGTGTCGCCTCCATCTGAGCCACTCGGGCATCAGCTTCTTGTTGCAGGCGTAGTAGCTGCCCACCAGTAAGACACGCGAGCTTCTCGCGCATTGCAACAACTCGCTGCTCACTTTCTCGTTGTCGCGTAGGGATTTCTGGTAGAAGGACGAGTCCTTAGACATCTTGTGCACTACCTCCTGCACATGCTGTTTATCCACACCCTTCATACCTGCTTTGTCCGCCGTGAAGACGAACATGGCCGACGTGGCAGCAGCATCGGACGAATGGTCGTCTACACTACAGGAATCATTCACCTTATCTGTCGACATGCCAATTGACAAGTGAGCTCTTCACTGCACCAGCGGGATGGATGATTGTGATTGGTGCACATATTTGTTGGCGCCATGAACACAACTCGATCTCGAGTCGGCGGCAAATGCTAATGGTACCAAGCATCTGGTAGTGGCAATATGGTGATTCCGGATGATACAAGTCATATTGTCTAGAATGTTAAGACGTTTTCAAACTCCTGCAAGGTCTAATGCTTCGAGTGATCGAGTGAGTGGGAGGTCCTGTAGTGCTTCCTCGATGATCGTCTCCACTTCTTCACTTCCTTCAACTACTTCTCCAATGCGGTTGCGGCTGGCCTCTTCGAACTGCCGCAGAATGGCTTCAGTCTTCTCGACTTCTGTCTCCCACTTAAGGTTCGTCGCGCCGATGTTCGGATTCCCTGCTCCATCCAGCGTGTTGGCCGCTGCAAGTTCCAGATCTGGTTGATGAACGATCATCGTCGGGTGTTTCGTGACCCGTACGCCATTCCACAGCCACTGCGGAGCGTCGGCAGTGACCACGATCTCCTCCGAAAAGGCCGCCAAATACTCGGACTCATCCTTCTCAATTCCATGATCCCGTGTAAACCTGCAATATCCAATTGTCGTTAATACTACAAACTATTAACTGTCTTAGCATCGTGTTCGTAAAATCACCTGCAGAACTCGGAGACTGTGGCCAGTTTAGTCCAATTCTGAAGCTTCCGGAGGATCATGATGACGATCCCCGTGACATTGGCTCCATCCAGACAGTGGATATACAGTGGAAGGTTCTTCTGCTGCACTAAAATGTCCACGACCTGCGCTGCTGTAGACGGCGACACTGTCACATTGTCGGACGTGAATTTCTCGGCGTAAAAGTGCAGCAACGTGATCTTTTCGTTGGCGCAAAAGTTTGCTAAATCGCTGGTAGGCGGCTCCGGGATCACAGACACCAGAGTTTTCAGGCCTAGACGACGCAAGAAACGAAAGTTCTTGAGCGTCGGGTACGCGCCGCGATACAGCTCCTGTTGCACCGTGCTGAAGCGGAAGGGCGGGATCAGCGCCGGCGCCGTTGCGTTCATTCTTGATGCCGATTTAGAATTAGAACTTCTAATGTAGAAATGGGTACAGTGTACCACTTGATGCGGTATCACGTGTTAAAGCCGCTGCGACGTCACAAAGAGCAGGAGCTCTTCATTTTGCAATTTTGCAGTACCAAGCGAGTGTAGCCATGTTTGTGATGATCAATGCGACGGACAACCCGTGGATGGTGGCGCTGCTGCTGTTCGTGCAGGTGGTGATGCCGCTGCTGCAGAGCAACGCCGCGGACAATGAGGGCGCGTCACTGGCGCTAAACGTGGCCATCCTCTTCCTCGTGGGGCTCTCACTCATGACATTCTGGAAAGCCGCGCGCTTCTGCCGCGTCCTCTACCAGCTCCGCGGACGGGTACGTACTGGATACACACTGTATCCTATCGTATTGTCTATATTAGACACTGACCTGTACGATTGCTGCTGCGCAGCACCCAGAAATGGGCTGGGTGGCCTTCTTTCGAGAGGCCTACACGCAAGTATCGGCTGCTGCGGCACAGCGCGAGACCAACAATCAGAACCATGCGGCACAGGAGGAAGCACGCTCCGAGACATTCAATCGCACACTGCGCACTATCCAAGTGATGCCCACGGAGGAGTTCAAGACGCCTGAGGAGCTCAAGGAAGCCAGCATCACGGAACTCAAACAACGACTCGAGCGTCGCGATGTGGACTTTACTGCGTGCGTTGAACGTCAAGAACTGGTGGAACTTTTGGTCAAGTACAGGGGAGGTCCGTCAAATAACGACACGTGCTGCATCTGCTGTGAAGAATATCAAGCAGGCGACGCGCTGCGTCTACTGCGCAAGTGCAAACACGAGTTCCACCTCGAGTGTCTGGACAAGTGGGCGTTCACTTCGGTCAACTCTCAACGCGCACCGTCCTGCCCACTCTGCAATCAAGGTCTCGAGTAGACCTTGATCGAAGACTCAGCTCAACATTTCGTTACCTACCTCTCGACAGATGATCGAGAGAGAAACCGTGTCATTTGCTACGTCATTGTGCTGGATTCAGTCGCTTCCTCAAGATCGAATGGCAAGAATTCGTTTATATCATTGTAAGTGTCGATATTATCGGGATCAAGTTTGTTGTTGCCTTCAACTATGTGGTGTACAACAATAATTGGTCAATTCGTCTAAATTACCCCATTTTCAACCAGTAAAAATTCATCTACAACTTTTGGTCACTTTGTCGTTTGTGGTGATCGACGTCATGATGGCGCTGCCCTCCCTTAGGCGGTCAACTCTCGTTTTGGCTCGAAGTACGCATCTTATCCAATTAATTGAATTTGCTCTATGCTAAACGTCTCTTCTTCAACTCTTGCCATCCACAGCTGCTTCCCTATCGACGCAAGCTCCTGGCCGTACGTTTGCGTGTCAATTGTTACTCCACTGAACAATAATTATTAGATGCTGACTATGATGTCTTCGCTGTATTGCAATAATTTAATGCGATGCTGCAGCTATTTTGTTCTCGTACGGTGACGGATTCCTGGGTGCACTGGGAACAGGCAGCTACGAGAATGTAGTGACCCCCACGGCTTTGCCTACAACGACTGGACTGTCCGTCAAGGAGATCTCCGTTGGTTGGGCCCACTCGGGCTTCGTCACGAACGACGGTGACGCCTACATCTACGGACGCACGCACTCGTTCCGTGACGTTATTCGCTCCACCAACATGCAACGTGTGCTTCCGAAGCTTGTGTGGTGGATGAACAACTTTACCCGTGCACGCGGAGTTGACACGCTGGAACCAGCACTGCTGGAGCTTCCTGAAGGAGAACGAGTCAAAAAGATCGTTTGTTCCACGGCATTGACATTCTTGTTGACGGAGAGTGGTAAATTGTTCACGTTGGGTGCCAATAGCTACGGTCAGTGCGGTGTCGGCGAGGAAGGGGTTAGTGTCCAACCACCGACTCATGTGGACATTGACGGCGACGAGATTGTGGACATTGCTGCAGGTTATCAGCATGGCCTTGCAGTAACGAAAAATGGCACAGTGTTTACGTGGGGAAAAGGAGAACGTGGTCAACTTGGTTTCGGAACGGGGAATGCCGATGCACCACAAGAACTTATTGCACTGAAGGGCAAGAAAATCGCCAAAGTGGATGCTGGATTCAACCACTCTTGCGCTGTTTCCGGTGATGAGGATTTTTTGTATTTTGCTTTCTATTAAGCTAATGCTGTTGTCTGTCAATTAGAGGACGGTGAACTGTATTTGTGGGGTAAACTGCTAAACCCGAAGGGAAAAGCGGAAACCAACGGAGACCAAATCACCCCGCGACTCGTAAGGACTAGTGATGCTGTGAAGCTCCTCAAGTGCAGCCAATTCCACACAACCTTCATTACTGGTAGGCTTTCTGTTGGATGTGATGTCCATTTAGATACTCCTGCCTAATACTTTGTGTTTGAAAGCTGACGACAAAATTTGGCTGGCGGGTCGCACGCCTTCAGGGCGTCAAGAAAAGAACAATTTTGCCCATGTAGCATCGCAGATGCACACGACCCCGCTTCAGATCACCAACGAGCAAGTTGTGCGTGCAAAGGACATCGTGAAAATTGGCAAGGGCGTCGACAAATCCTCTTTCATTACTGGTACGTCAGTTGTTTAGACGCGCTTAAGAATATTGTGGACTTACTGAACTGATTGTTGTCACATTAGCCGACGGCCGAGCATACGAATGGAACTTCGAGTCTGGAATTCACCTGGTGAAAGAGCTCACGAACCTGAAGGTGAATTCTTTAGAGAGTGGCTTTCACTACCGCCTCCTACTAGCACAGCCGAAAAAGTAAAAGCGCTCAGAAAATACGGATGCGATGGCATTTACTTCCTCCGATACAATGGAGTACTATTACACTGCTTACGCTTAGATATTGAACTCTTCCTTTGATACTAGCACCGGCTTGATGCGCCGGCGCAGACGACCCGTTGTTGGACTATATTCCTCACCAAGGTCTTCGTCGCCATTGTCATTGATCAATGCCTCGAGCGCCACTGCCTCCTCTTTTGCCTCAGCTGTAATGCTTCGATCGAAAGCAACTTTCTCGCCAAACTCCTGCAGACCACGAGCAGGGGACAACTGCGCAGTCTCACTTTCATCTCCGCTGCTTAATGCTTGATTAGTTGCAGCTGACACTTCCTGGTCAAATAATCCGGGTGGCGCCTGCAGCGGCATCAAATCTTGGCTTTGAACATTTTCATCGTCGGAAGGATTTGCCGACTTAGTCCACTTTTCAGGAGCTTTCCACAAGTAAGAAACCTCGACCACGTTTTCACCACTATTCTGCTTGCCACACTGCTTCCAAATATCAAAACAGGTCACATTTGAGTCCTCTTTGGACCACTTGTCAGACCCGTTCTTCTGGAAAAAGCACAGTGCAGCTCCCTTTGGCAGGACCGAGCGCACTTTAACCCACTTCTCGCTCATGTGATCCGTGATCTCGGAAATTTTCTTGGTCGACGACAATTTCAACTCTACCTTCGGTCTGCAGCCGCAGCGCACCATATCCGCCTTTGTCTGTTTGTCGCGCGGAACCATGCGCATCTTGATGTAGATTTTTTTTCGAGATTGTTGCGGCGTATGGAATGCGATGCCATTACGGGTGCGTGACCGAGATCGCTTATCCGTCGGAATAGGGCTTGTGAAAGCGATAGCTTCCACTTCAGTATGACGGTTCTTCTTTGCCGATCCAGCAGCAGGAGAACGATCTATCGAAGAACTGCGCTTGCGCTTAAGCGTTACCCTTGCAGGCGATTCACCATTAGGCTGCTGTGCAGTTGGCAAAGACAACACCTTTTTCGCATTCTCAGTGACTGAGGAAATACGAGCACGAGATACCATGGATGGCTTCCCTTGCGAATCCGAGTGTTTCTTTCGTACCATTGGGTGATGAATCTGCACCTTAGAGGCCTCCTGAACTGGGACATCTCCTTTGGCAAAAAATGAGCTGAGGTTGGACCTTGATACCCACGCTGAGATGGATGTTAGGCCAGGCGGTGGCACTTTACTGTTGGATGCTGAGTTATCTGACTTAGCCTTGAGCATCTGTCGACGACTACGAATGATGGACTGAAGCAGCACATTGGCCAGGTTGGACTTCATTGAAATGGTCTGCGAGCCGAGAGCTTTAAATCTATATGAACAAACGAATATGTTAAAAACCACATACACATTGGAACATGTCCATCAGCCAGTGAATACTCACTCTTCGTAATGTTTCTTGTCAGCCATTAACTTGCTCCAGCACCAGACAGCAATGCGCACTTGGTCCGGATTTGTCAGATCAATGTCGTTGTCCACAACGTCCAGCAGTCCTGATATATTTTGCATCACTGTGGTGTAGAACTGCCGTACCTCCATCACACTCTTGGTCCTGACCTTCGTACTGATGGCATCAAAGCGCTGCAGCAGCAGCGAGCTAAACGGTGGAACCGGTTCGGCTTCTGGCGTACATGGCCACTTGACTTTAAACATTGAGAAGAAGGTGTTCTGTTCCTGTTCCATCCATGACGAACTCCTAGTCCTAGGTCGCTTCAACAGTGCTGTCTCCTCTCCAGTCCTGTTAGCCTGACGCGGTGTCGCCACTGTTGATGTTCTTCTCAACGGAGAACTGGTCGTCCTGCCTATCCTGGGGCTCTTAGAATGCCTCCGCTGCATCTTCAATGGACTCATGGCCACTGTAGCGTCAGCGAATGGCTCGAGAATGGGTGACAAGTCCGTGTCGAAGGTTATATCAAGTGCTGCGTCCAATAACTGAGCGTCATGGTCTCCCAACTCCACATTAAGCACCGAATCCGTTGCTGTGAACTGCTCTGTAGTCTTCTCTGTAGTATTTAGGCTCTCAATAGCGCTGTCCTGTGCTCTGGGCGTCGATAGGTCAGCAAATACATCCATGAGGGGTATACTATTAAGCTGTTCGTCGTCCAGCCATGTTGTGTGGAGCCCTGAGAGGCTGTCGGAGTCGAAGGAGTCTGCACACAACATCATTATATGAGTAAATGAGTAGAAATGCAGTAAAAACATTCTTAAAACGTACCATGAGTGGCATCTGCGGGGAAATGATGACTGTCTTCCATAGTTAATATCGCGGTCAGCATAGACTATACGGACGTCGAAGAAGCGGGATACTGGCGAAGAGATAATGGAGAATAGATGAGTGGCTATTGCGTCGAAGTCTCAGAGCTGTAGTAACCTCTGGGTGAGCGCGAACTGTCGATCCCGTTGCTTGATCCGCTTTTCGACTGAGAGAAAACAATAAAAGGGATTGTAATTCGTACTTAGCAGAATTGCGCGCGAAAACTTTGAGTGGTTTGGAACTAGCCAATCATCGACGTGATCCGAGCCCGCCAAAATACAGAAATCAGAAATTGGATGTGCACCACATCATTTTGAAGGCGGGGACAACTTCAACATGTTATGTCGTCGACAAGATGCACGGGTCCAGCACAGATCAGTGGCCTAGGAAATAGACTCAGTATAGTAAGGAAACACTATGGTTTAGCAATCTCGGACTAATAAAGCCTAGAGTTTCCAAGACTAACAGGGACCTTACAAGTACTGCTTGCGCAAAGCGAGAACGTGCGGCTCTGGGTCCGTCACCAGCTTAGCTCGGAAGTCCGCGATGGCGTCGATCTTCTCCCGGATCTCGGGTGTAATCTTGTCAGCGAATTCCAGTGCCTTGAGATTCTCGTCCAGTTGTTTGATGCTGGTGGCACCCAGGATCACCGTGGACACATGCGGGTTGGATGCCACCCAGGCGATGGCCAACTGGGCCATGGAGCAACCCAGTTCATTCGCAATCTCCGTCAACTTCACAACCTTGGCGATCTTCTCCTCTAGGCCGTTCGAAAGCAAGTTCTTGTACAGGGGAATGGACAGGCGCGAACCATCCGGAATGCCGCGGTTGTACTTGCCTGTGAGGACCCCTGATGCAAGTGGTGACCACGTCGTGAGGCCGTAGTTGTACTTCTTGTAGAGCACATCAAAGTCATACTCGACACGTGAACGCTCAAGGATGTGGTACTGCGGCTGGTCGAACACCTGTATGAACATCAGCGATATCGTCGTTAGATACCATGAATGGGTCAAATGGGGTAATTGCACATACCGGACGGATCAAGCCGAGGCGATCTGCGATCTCACAGGCCTCAATGACCTCCTGCGCAGTCCACTCACTGGTGCCCCAATAGAACGCCCAGCCCTGTTCAATCACGTAGTTCATTGCACGGACCTGGCCACACAAACCAAATGGTCAACCCTAGAATCAATCTCTTAAAAGGCAGTAAACTTACCGTCTCCTCCATGGGAGTGAACGGGTCGGCACGGTGACAGAATACCAGGTCCACATAGTCAAGCTCGAAACGCTTCAACGACGCCTTCATGCCTTCGATGATGTGCTTACGGTTGTTACCGCCTTGGTTCGGGCCAGGCTTGGTTCCAAAGAAGAGCTTGGTGCTGATCACCAAGTCTTCACGGGTCCACGCACCACGCTCGATGCCGGCCTTCACCACCTTACCCATGACGAGTTCGGAGCGACCGTTTTCGTACACTTCAGCGTTATCGAAGAAGTTTACACCCTGCTTGTAGGCATGCTCCATGATGCTGTAGGCCTTCTCGAAGTCCAATTGCGCATCGAAAGTCACCCAACTGCCAAACGAAAGGCGAGAAACCAGCAGGCCCGAGTTGCCCAGGAATCTGTACTTCATGCTGTGTGAGGTCGCAGTGCTCATCGTGAATTACGATGAGTGTGAGATGCTGCGTCTGAGGTATATTGAGTTGTGAGGTGCAGGAAATGATAAGCTACGACTGACGTACGTAGCAGATTCCAATGCCAGAAAGCCGAGATGATCTCACTTTGCCGAACGTGACGTGGAGCTGTTGAAGGAAGGTAAGATTCTAGTAGTACCTCGTCGATTGAAAGCGATGCTTGGACTGGTTGATCTTGAGTGCAAAACTTGGCCATGAACTGCATAGACAGTCATCACCATTCGTAAGCTCAACGTCAACTGAAGTCCAAGACGAAGTCATGTAAAGTCGGGTGCTCGACAATGAAACCTTTTAAACAAGGTTGTCAAGTACCAAGTCCTTGTTTGAGAAAACACTACTGTGTGCAGATGTGCTGGTGGAAGAATATACATTAATCCTAGAGTGGCAGGTGGTGAATGTGGTGCATGAGTGGATGGTCTGTACGAACTGCATCCTAGTGCGACTGTAAAAAGTTACTATACGCACAGCGAAATGAGGTTTTGTCAATAGAACTTTCATTTCGGCCACCGAGCAGTGAACCAATGTTGCTGTCTCAAGCACAATTAAGCTTTGCCTTGACTATGATGATCGTTGGTTAGATTCATTGGCAAAGGACACTTACAGCCACTTCTGGCGCAAATTGATTACATGGGGCTCCGCCTGGGGAACAAGCTTGGGCTTGAAGTCGGCAATAGCGTCGATCTTCTCACGGATTTCGGGCGTGATCTTGTCCACGAACTCCATTGCCTTGAGGTTCTCGTCCAGTTGTTTGATGCTGGTGGCACCCAGGATCACCGTGGACACATGCGGGTTAGCCGCCACCCAGGCAATGGACAGCTGAGCCAGCGAGCAGCCCACCTCCTTGGCCACCTCACCGAGCTTGTCCGCCTTGGCAATCTTCTCCTCCAGCCCGTTCGACAACATATTCTTGTACGATGACATCGACAGACGGGAACCCTCTGGGATACCCTTGCTGTATTTGCCCGTGAGGATACCGGACGCTAGCGGCGACCACGTAGTAAGGCCGTAGTTGTACTTCTTGTAGAGCACATCAAAGTCATACTCGACACGCGAGCGCTCAAGGATATGGTACTGCGGCTGGTCGAACACGGGTCGGATCAGCCCGAGGCGATCGGCAATCTCGCAGGCCTCGATGATGTCCTTGGCACACCATTCGCTAGTGCCCCAGTAAAAGGCCCAGCCCTGTTCAATGAGGAAGTTCATGGCGCGCACAGTCTCCTCAATGGGTGTAGCGGGGTCCGGACGGTGGCAGAAGACCAAATCCACGTAGTCCAAGTCGAAGCGCTTGAGCGAGGCCTTCATGCCTTCCACAATGTGTTTGCGGCTGTTGCCCACGTCGTTGGGGCCAGATTTGGTGCCGAAGAAGAGCTTGGTGCTGATCACCAAGTCCTCGCGCTCCCACAGCTTGCGCTCGATGCCGGTCTTCACTACCTTTCCCATGATGAGTTCCGACTGGCCGTTGGCATACACCTCAGCGTTGTCGAAGAAGTTGACGCCGTTCTTGTAGGCATGTTCCATGATGCTGTAGGCCTTCTCGAAGTCCAATTGCGTGTCGAAGGTCACCCAACTGCCAAACGAAAGGCGAGAAACCAGCAGGCCCGAGTTGCCCAGGAATCTGTACTTCATGTTGTGTGAGGTCGTAGTGCTCATCGTGAATTGCCGTGAGTGCGAGGTGCTGCGGTAAATCGAGTTGTGAGGTCCAGGAAGCGGATCTCGTGAAATTCGTAAGCACCCCAGTCGACGTCAACAGCAAGGATCGCGACCCAAAGTCGGTCTCTGATAGGTCAATAATATCCTTTATTTCTGATTATGTAACCATCAGCAATCTGAGATCGCTAAAAAGCGGGACCGCGTGAACTTCATGATGAAGTGTATTAATAGGAGATGTAGTCCGGCCATCGCGCTAAAGTTTCACAGCAAACACGCGTAATGAATGACACGCGTTACGGTGGCAGCACAAAACGCGTCCTCTGTATTTATCTTGGACCCCTTTTTTAAGGGAAATAGTATCTGCGTTAGGGTACGCTACAGGAAGGTGAGAAACAACTATTACCAGCACGTCATTATAAATCCATAGTCTAGATCCAAATCTAGAACCTAATCTAGTGCTAATTTTGAGTCTAATCTTAGTCGTTAATAAGCTCCTAATTCAGACCGAAGCATCGAATAAGCTCCGAATATTTAGTCGAAATACTCTTTCGTCGGAAATAAGCTTCTAATCTGTAGACCACCTAATCTTTACTCGTTAATAAGCTCCTAAACTGCCCACACTCTGACACTTTATACCCGTTTTTATAACGGTGGACGAAATATAATTCGTCTCCAAGTCGTTTATCAAAACTGGGCAGTTTCCAAAGATCAAGTTGTTATTTACGGACCTGCCGTTTCGCCCTCTCACTGACACCAAGTCATTTTTGGCGGACCCAATTATTGTACCAGAATTAGAGACAGCTGTACCACTGAGGCGAATTTGACAAAGGTTGATACAAAGTTGCCCGAAAGTTGCTTGAACGTTTGCTCTTATACGCCCCTTTTGTCAGCGAGTGGACGGAATTTAGCCCCCGATTTTGTCAAATGCTTACAAACATCAAGTCAGTCGAATCGCACTTAAACGTAATTCTGGAAGATCTAAAGTTGCCGAAAGTTGCTCTTATACCCTGTTTTGTCAGCACGGTACTACCGGACGGAATTACGTTTAAGTGCGATTCGACTGACTTGGTTTTTGTATGCTTTTGACAAAATCGGGCCGTCAGGTAGTACCGTTGCGATCCGGTAAAGTACGTGCTGCTTAAATAGGGGGCTGTCTGATAGTTTAGTGTTGACAAAGTAGGGTGCTGTCCGATCGAACGCAATTACGTTAAGTGCGATTCTTTGACTTAGCGTTTATAAATATTTGACAAAAGCGGGGGCTAAATGGCGCCCAATCGGACGCCATTAATCGGCCTATACAAAAACCACGTGAATGAGTGATGTTAGTGCCTCACAACTTCACTTAGGTTTCTCTGCAGTTGGTTGTCGATAAAGTGGAGGATTTCTAGCTGTAACGGGGTTACATGAAAGGGGTACCCCAGAAAGGGTACCGCCTTTAGAAGTAGATATACTTCTGTGAGTATTTGTTTTAATACTCTGATGGAGTGGTGTGGGCCACACTGTGGTGTGAGCCACACCACTGCCACGTAGGTTCGGTGGCTGATGGCCAACCAATAACATTAAACCTACCTTTTATATGCATAATTAGGATAAAGTATAGTTAATTAGTAATTTGTATTACAGGCCAAATGGACCTAATTAACTATAAATAAATCAGTCTAAAATCTACTCTAAACTGGCTATTAAGTCCCCTAAGACCAGGGACTAGTGAACTGCCGTTCACTTAGAGTTTGTATACTCTTAATAGCACGCTTCCTCTAAGCAAGGTGCTCGTGTGACCCCGTCACACTTGGTAGCACTTGTAGTCAATCCACGCCTACGCGGGTAGATTGACTACCTGAATCCTCTGTGGCTCCTACAAGGTAAGCCAGGATGGATAGAGGGGAGTTCCCTCATTTGACCGACTCTCAGTTTGAGTCGGTCCGGAAGATGGTGGGCATCTTTGGAGGAGATGCCCTCCGAAGCTTGGCGGCTGCTACGCCGGCCGAGCAGGTCGAACGCATCGAGGCGTTCGACACGTACGAGAGAGGGCTCATCGCCCACGTACAGGGGCTGCAGACCCCCGTGGCTGAGATGAAGCCAGCCCAACCTAAGCCGTTGAGGCTTAAGGTTAACCCTTATGAGGGAAAGGAGGGAGAGAACCTCCACTTCTGGGTCAGAGAGGTAGAGCTCGCGATGGACGCGGCTCTAATCTCGACCGAGCGACTTCGGGTCGCTTTCGCCCTGTCCAACCTAGGAGGTCGGGCGAAGACCTGGGCGTACACGCGCGAAGCGACGACGCCGGGTTGTTTCACAACCTGGGCTCAGCTGTGTCAACAGCTTAGAGCCGCCTTCCTTCCGGCGAACTATGAGTATCGCCAGCGCTCGCGCTTCCTTGCCTGTAAACAAGGGAAGCGTGAGCTACATGAGTACATCCAAGAGATGCGAGTACTCGCTGCATCTCTGGTGGGGAACCCCCTACCTGAACACATCAAAGTGACAGTGTTCATGGATGGCCTGAAGGTGGGCCCATCCCGCACACAGTTGTTCCGCGTGCATGCGAACACTATGGAGGAGGCGATCCAAATCGCCCTCCAAGAGGAGTACAGCCACCGACAGGCTCGTACTCCTACATCGGTGTGGCAAGGCCACAATGCGTCGTCAGGCGCAGTGCAAGGAGCTCCAGCAGCTGGAGCTAGCACCGGGCCGGTACCCATGGAACTGGGTACGACCGTACAGAGCTCCATCCGTTGCTACGGATGTGGGAAGCTCGGGCACATGCAACGTGCCTGCCCTGCGGGAGGGCAAAGGAAGTTCCCTTCCAAACCTAGGGGCTCGAGGGGCCCGTGGCAGAAGCCGCGACCCAAGAGCCAGGGGAACTGGGGTCACCAGTAGGGGCGGGCCGCCCTACTGGGGAAGATCTAAGTCCCCATGGTAGGAGTGCGGACGGCGCACGCCATGGAGGCTTAGCCCCTGAGAGCCTGGGTGCTCTCGAGACGAGAAAGAGCAGCGGCGGACTGCTCGTGGTACACGCGAGTGTACGGGGATATGGAGATCCCTTTAGAGTCCTGATTGACTCTGGGGCGTCGACGAACTTTGCTCGACGCCAGGCGGTCGCGCGGAATGGCGACAAGTATGCCGATGCTTTGCGAGAAAGCAAAGGCAGGGGCCAGGTCTCGGTGAGACTGGCCGATGGTACGGTGGTTAACGTACCTGGGGTCCGTATGGACCTGGCTGTAAAGTTTGAAGACTTTGACAGCACGGAGTCGTTCCTTGTTCTAGACATGGACAAGTACGACTTGATCCTGGGCATGCCGTGGCTCGAAAAGCACGAGCCCTGGATCGATTGGCGCGGCAAAGCCATTGGGGCTAGCCGGCCCGCAGTCTCCGACAGAGCTTTGGTGAGTAATGTTCCCACCTCTGTCCGGGACTGGGGCGCCAGAGATGGTCGCCAAGGCGCTTACGCGCCCGAAGAAGTATTGGGAGTCACTGACTCCAGTGAAGATGTTGCGATGAGCCTCGCAACCGGTCGTGAGACCAAGGCTCATTGCCAAGCGTGTGGGATTGCCACGACGGCAAGTCCCAACGCTAAGAGTCGTCGCGCCGTATGGGCTTCGACTGTGGCAGTGCCGGACGGCACTGACCAGGCGGGTAACATAGGTCCGCAAGCAGCAGAGGCTGCTAAGGAGAGCGCTAAAGGCGTCTCCTGTGTGGGTAACATAGGTCCACAAGTGGGTGACAAGGTCCACAGGCGGGTAACGTAGTTCCGCAAGCGGGTAACATAGGTCCGCAAGCAGCTGAGGCTGCTGGGGAGGGCGCTGAGGGCGCCTCCGGTGTGGGTAACATAGTTCCACACGAGGTCGAAGAGACCGAGAAGATCGAGAGCGCAGTATGCGTCTCTAGCGTGGGTAACAGAGTTCCACGCGGGGTCAAGAAGACCAGTACGAGTGTGGAGGTGTCGTTGAGCACCTCCCGTGTGGATAACCAAGTACCACACTCGGAGTCTGAGACTCCACCGGCACGGCCGGTCGAAGAGCAATGCCATGTCTTCGACGGCGTGTCCGGTCGTCAAGTTAGGGCAGGCGCCGTCCATCTGGAGGCACTGCCAGAGGTGTCAGCACTGCTGAACCTCGAGGAATTGTCCATGAAGGACTTCCTGGCCGAGTTGAAGGCCGGAGAGATTGCGGAGATGGTGCTCCTGAAGCCGGAGACCTCTCCTGAAGATTTGAACTCTTCCTCCGTAATGGACGAGGACGTCCTGGAGGGGTTCACGAAGCAGCGTGCAACGCGCTTGGGTTCTGAGATTCTCAAGAACCCGGAGGATCCAGTGTATCCTCTTGTGAAGGAATACTCGGATGTGGTGTCGAAGCACCCACCATCCCAACTCCCGCCGGATCGGGGAGTTCGGCACGAGATTGACCTCGTGCCTGGCACAAAGTATTGTGTCACGAGGCAGTGGCCTCTACCTCGCGAGCAGTGCGAGGTCATAGATGCCTTCTTCACTGAAAAGGCGAAGTCGGGCATGGTGCGGGAGTCGAAGTCCCCGCACTCGACGCCGACCTTCTGCGTTCGGAAACCGAACGGGAAGTGGCGTCTGGTTCATGCTTACAACAAGCTGAACAATGCGACGGTACCGGCACAGACGCCGATCCCTCGCAAGGATGTGTTGCTGAACAACATGTCGGGCTGTACGCTGTACAGTGCCCTGGATCTGGTAGACGGATACTACCAGATCCTGATGCGGGAGAGTGACATTCCTCTCACCGCAGTGAGCACCCCGAGTGGGATGCTCTGGGAGTGGCTAGTAATGCCACAGGGGCTATCGAATGCCCCAGCGACGTTCAATCGCTTGGTCACACAATTGTTTAGACCATTGCGTACGTTCGCTCAGACGTACTTCGACGATATATTCGTCCATAGCCGTGCCGAAGGCGGTCAGACGGCTATGGAGGTGCATTTGAAGCACCTCCGTCGAGTGTTTGAGGTCATGAGAGCTAACAAGCTCTATGCCAACATCGACAAGTGCGTCTTTGCAGCTGAGGAGATAAAAGTCCTCGGCTGCTTTGTCAGCAGGGTCGGCGTACGCGCCGATCCAGGGAAGGTCAAGGCCATAGCGGCTTGGCCGACCCCGAGGTCGCAGAAGGACCTCCGGAAGTGGTTGGGCTTAGCCAACTATCTTCACAAGTACAGCGCAGGGTACGCTGAACTAGCTCGACCCTTGTCGGATCTCTTAAAGAAAGAGGCCGACTGGGTCTGGGAGCAACAGCACCAGGATGCTTTTGACAGCATCAAGGCGAGCTTACAGCAAGCGCCAGTCCTGGCCTTGCCGGACGAAAACAAGTCATTTAGCGTCGTCTGTGACGCTTCTGACTATGCAATAGGCTGTGCGCTGTTGCAGAAGGACGATGAAGGACACGAACGTGTCATCTCCTTCCAGTCCAGGCAGCTGAAGGCTGCCGAACGGAACTATCCCGTTCATGACAAGGAGCTACTTGCAATGAAGTACGCTCTTGTCAAGTTTAGAGTTCACCTCTTGGGCACGAGGCCCTTTGTGATCTATACGGATCACGCGTCCTTGCGGACTGCCACCAACTCGCCGCATCTGTCGCAGCGGATGGCGAGGTGGCTGTCATTCTTCGCGGAATACAACTTCCGCGTTGAATACAAGCCGGGCAAGCTCAACGTGCTTGCCGATGCTTTGTCGCGTCGACCTGACTATGAGCTAGCTCATGTCAGTCGGGTCACGACAGATCTATATGATCGGATACGCTTGGCGTATCAGGAGGACGAGAACTATACACCACTGGTGCAGTTCTTGTCCGATGGCAAGGACGCCAAAGTCGACAGGCTTTCGCCTCGACAGCGGGCGCAGCTCCATCGTTATGAGCTGGCCGATGGGTTACTCCATTACAGAGTAGACCCTAGAGATCCTCCTCGGGTTGTCGTTCCAAACGACGAGGATCTGAAGTATGACATACTTCTAGAGGCGCATGATGCGCCGATAAGTGGCCATCTTGGCCGGGAGAAGACCTACCAAATGGTCTCTCAGACATTTTGGTGGCCCCGCATGTATAAGTGGGTGGCACACTATGTCAAGACATGTGAAACATGTCAGAGGGTGAAGCCTTCGGGCCACGCCTCGGCTCCACTGCAGAGCCTACCTGTACCAGCGGATTGCTGGAAGTCGATGAGTCTCGACTTCGTCTTCGGCCTGCCGGCCGATGACAGGGGCAACACCGGCATATTGGTGTTTGTCTGCCGTTTGAGCAAGATGGTACATCTTGCTCCGGTACGTGACAAGGTCACCGGGAAACAAGCTGCACAGCTGTTCCTAGATAGCGTGTTTCGCTATCATGGTCTACCAGAGACCATAGTCTCGGATAGAGACCCGCGTTTCACGGGTGCGTTCTGGGACACCCTGTTCCACTTGCTGGGTACTAAGTTGACGATGTCAACTGCAGACCACCCGCAGACGGATGGTCAGACGGAGCGCGTCAACCGCGTGCTCGAAGATACTCTGCGCAGTATTTGTGCGGAAGCACCTCGATCCTGGTCGGATCAGCTTCCTATGGTTGAGTTTGCACTCAACAATGCGGTACACGCATCAACGGGGTTTACCCCGTTCTATTTGAATGGGTTACGACACCCCCAGGTGCCGCTAACCTTGCGGGGAGGCACCGTGGCCTCCATCGTAAGTGGGGGAGAGGCTCGGAAAGCCTTTTCCTCCCAGGTCTCTGAAATAGAGCCCGAGTCTTTAAAAAGACAGTTGTCGTCGTTTATTGACAACAGGCTGACGTTGATCAGCCGGGTTAGAGATGCAATGGCATCAGCCCAAGATAAACAGAAGGAGTACTCAGATAAACATAGAGGAAACTTAGATGTTTTTAAACAAGGTGAATTAGTACTTTTAGATACTAAGAATTTACCTATAAACTTGGTTAGCTCAGTAGGGAGCAACAAGTTGAAGCACCGCTTCATTGGACCCTTTGCGGTCCTGGCCAGACATGGCGCGGCGTATACCATTGACCTCCCAAAGTCAATGGCGACGCACCCGACGTTCTACGTGGGGCGTCTTAAGCGGTATCACGATCCGCTGGGTCTTCCTTCTCGGACGGAGGAAGACCAAGGTGAGAACTCACCTCCTCGAAACGAGGCTGAGCTCTCTGGACAACCGGAGTTGCCGGTGTCGAAGCCTGCGAACGATACACAGGCTGGTACCCACGCGAGTCATACGAAGGGTATGACGGTACCGAATGGGAAGAGCTCGGGTAAGAGCTATACCCATAAGCCGAGTGGTACGAGTACCCCTGCGGCTCATTGGAGGGCATCCGACCATGCACCTCATGGCTTAGAGTCTCTAAGCCTCGACGGAGCTCCTTCAAAGCAGCAGCCGGAGCTCGGCGGTCAACGCGCCCATGGAGCTCATGAGTCTCACGACCAAGAGCGTCCAAGTCTTGGCGAAGGACCTCAAGGGTCCCCGGCTTGCCAGCCTGAGAGGCAGCCTGACCACCAGGTCCAAGCCCAAGGGCTATCTCGATCGCATAGACGCGATCTCGAAGTTGACGGACCTCGTCACTTAATAGGGACCCCACAGAGTCCCGACCCGAAGATGAGGGTCCAGAAGGATACGGCTGAGAAGGAGCCGCGTACTCAAACGCGTGCGAGAGCTCCTCCTGCCCTCCTTGACCGGAACGGCGAGCTCCACTATCATGTGGAGCGGGTCGTCCAGGAGCGGCGGCGCTCTGGGAAGCGCCAGCTGCTTGTGAAGTGGCGGGGTTACCCCTCGTCACAGAACTCGTGGGAGCCGGAAGACCGGCTCCGGGTTGACTGCCCGAAGGCTGTTGAGATTTTGGGATCAACAGCCGGGGCGTAAGTAGTCCGCGGCTTTTTAGCCGCCTTACGGTGTACGGTCCCTGGGTTGACGGAACCGTACCCGCGCTCATCTTGAGCGCTGGACTTAGACTGCTGTCTAAGTCCCTCCATGACGGAGTGGAGTTGCCGCTTAGCGACTAAGTGGGCAAACTCAATTCGAAGATCTCGCTGGTCCAAGACAAAGGACAGCAGGCGATCTTCCCGGAGTTCTTTCAACTCCTGAACTGTGAAGTTCTTTAGAGAAACCCATCTCCAGAACAGGTCTTCTGCCTGGGTCTGGGTTGTGGTGTTCTCGGGCTGTACCCAAGGGTAGCCCCACACGGGGAAGAGCCCACCACGGTCTTCGGATTTCTTTCGAAGACTAGTAAATTCCTTGAGAGGAATTCGGTGTGGTGCAAGTAGCACACACCTAGCGGCCTCAATGTCGTTGACAAAGAGAGGTTCGACTTGAACCAAGGCACGCTCATAGGCGCCACGCGAAGTGCGCCCATGGTTTAGACCACGAGGGGCCTTGAGGTGCTCCAAGAACATTGGAGACCCAGACCCCGCATCCGGTGGGTAATATCCGCGAGGATACACCGGCGTGGGAGGCACAGGAGTGCCTTGCAGTTGAGCAGCATGATAGCGTTCCTGCTGCTCATCGAGATCATTAGAGATCTCTCGGGGCTCGTAGACAGCCCCCTCCTCTTCCTCCTCGTCTGAGGAGTCGAACAGGGATTTAAATCCCTTAGCGATAGAAGGCTCTGACGTAGGAGAGCCAGGGGCTGCGCGCTTCTTAGCAGCAGCAGCGCCCTCAACAGCCCGTTTTGGAGACGCTGCTTTCGCAGCTTGGGCTCGAGCCTTACCTTCGGTCAAGGTAAGGTTCTTGGCAGGCGAGCTCGTCGAAGCTGCCTTTGCCTCCGATAATTCGCTATCATCAACAGGAGCGTCCTGCGAAGGAGCGTCCTGTGCAGGAGTGTCCTGTGAAGGAGCATCCTGAGAAGAAGATGGATCCTTAGCGGATCCAGGAGAGTCCCCGTCGGACTCTGATCCCGTGATAATCGGAATATGAAATTCCGGGGACTCTGACCCAGGACTGTGGTCCCGATAGGCGAACCGAGGGTTCGGCCTATCGTCGGGTGACAGGGAGCGCGAGCGACTGCGTCGCGAACTCCCTTCTTGGCTGGCAGCAGCAGCCGTACGCTTGCTGCCTGCCTCGGAAGCCGCCTTGCGGACTTCCTTGCGCGGAGCGGCCTTGTCTTTCGACTTGGCCTTAGCCGTCTTCGACCTCGCGGTCTTAGACTTAGAAGGCGCCGAAGCGCCGCGGGTGTTTGCCTTCTTAGGCATCTTGGGAGGCTGACGTGGAAGCCTCCAGGTGTCTTGGACGCGCGAAAAGGCTGAATGAAAGCCTTAAGCCACAACGGTGGCTTGTCGATGGGTATCGACAAAGGACAGGAAAGAGAGCGGAGCTCTCTTCCTAGCTCCTCATTGGTTGGGGGTGTTTCCAACCTAAGTGGGGGAGGATGTAACGGGGTTACATGAAAGGGGTACCCCAGAAAGGGTACCGCCTTTAGAAGTAGATATACTTCTGTGAGTATTTGTTTTAATACTCTGATGGAGTGGTGTGGGCCACACTGTGGTGTGAGCCACACCACTGCCACGTAGGTTCGGTGGCTGATGGCCAACCAATAACATTAAACCTACCTTTTATATGCATAATTAGGATAAAGTATAGTTAATTAGTAGTTTGTATTACAGGCCAAATGGACCTAATTAACTATAAATAAATCAGTCTAAAATCTACTCTAAACTGGCTATTAAGTCCCCTAAGACCAGGGACTAGTGAACTGCCGTTCACTTAGAGTTTGTATACTCTTAATAGCACGCTTCCTCTAAGCAAGGTGCTCGTGTGACCCCGTCACACTAGCTCTAGATGTAGACGGTCGTAAAGCTGGCTATGAGCCTGATACTCTTCGTCTGCTGCGTCCATGGTCGTTTGCGAAGTGCTGAGCTCATGCGTGTTCTTGCACCCTCGAGCTCATTATTTGTCCGTGCTACAGATACAGTCGAGGATTTTGTCAACGCTGCAGCTGTAGTCAATGGAGCGATCATTTGGCAACACGCGATATCGGTTTAAAGGGGGGATCCGCCAAAATCGTCAGTGAGTGTGTGGTGAAGTGGATCTGAAAGATTTGGCATTGGAATATCCAGGAAAGATCCGATTTGGACGTGATCGGACCTGACGTGATGTGATTGGAGTAGATGACGAGCTGATGTGGATGTATCTGGTGGTGGATCCAGTTGATAGATAAGATTGATGGAGATTAGTGACACCTTGGGTGGGACGTGATAGATGTATTGACATACGATCTATACATATACCCAGATCCGAAGGGTTGGGAGGATCACATAAGGATATGGATGATGTGGGACGTTAAAGACTGGTAAGGACGCAACCAAGCAGATGTCATAGAACGTTCATTTGGAAGTGCCGAATGAACGTTATATGACATCAGTAGAAAAACACTCGAAACGTAAGCAGAAAACAGCGAAGGGGGGTCGATGGGGCAATATCGGCAGCGCTGGATCACATCGGACTACGAAGTTGAGCAAAGACGCATGTATAAACAGGTTCTGGATCCAGAATGGCAGATTTAGGTGGCGCTAGTGAAGCTCAGATACGAAGGCTTGGACGATGGAATAATCAGGCTATGGAAAAGGGCTATTTTACGTCGCTGCCCCGGGAAGCTATGCGTACTCTAGCTGGATTTGAACATACCAGAGAAAGTTTTTTTACCACGCTCATCAATAGATCCCCCTCTCAGTTTTCAGCAGATGATATTTCCCGACGTAGAGAGGTGTATTGAGAAGGTGGTTAGCGGGGAGTATGAACAATCGATTGCAACAGGAGGGTTTTGGGGCTACTCCAGTATCTTCGTATTGTGGTGCTTCAGGATGCTGTGACTTTGCAGTATATGATACCATCTCACCCTGTATGGAGCCATGCCATCTTTAAGTCGAAAGAGTTCGTTGCTTATAATAGTGAAGCTACACTGTCGTTGCAGCATGTAGTGGATCCAATGGAGCAGCAGCTGCAGCGTACTGTGTCTGTGCTGAATGCAAACTTGGATGGCATGCATCAAGACCTAAAATTGTCTGTAGAAGTTGTGCGAACGACTCTACAAGCAGTCGAAAGCAACTTTGACAGTGTTGTGAAGATTGTACGGTCGCTTGGTAGTGGTTCGGCTCTATTGCAAGTGCAACTAGTGTTGAGGTTAGGGCTCGTTCACAGGGACCACCTCTACACCGTGCTCTCTATAAACTAATAATGAAGAGACACGGTACTTTTGACTCTAATAAATAATGTACTAAAATGTCTGTAACATCAGTACATTGAATGGTAGCGGCAATTCTAAACTACATTTCTGAATGCCGATACTGTTTTCTAGTGAGTAGCTATCTACTTTCTTAAACATTAATCTTACTTCTTCTTTTTCTACTCTCTACCCTGACTTCCTTCAAGCTGCGCCCAAGTTCCCCGCAACAGGTTATGAGCCCTCAGCAAGCCTCAAGTGACGACTTCCCCGACTCTCTGGAGCTAAGCACTTTGACGTTTGGAAGGCCCGAGTCAGTGCATCGCTCGATGGCAAGCATCTGCTCGGTTTCGTCACCAAGAAGGATTACAATGGGGTTAGTGATGACGAAGATGAAGACTCCGACGTCGACCTGGCTGAGTCCGACGGCGACGAAGCTGCTTCCAAACCAAGTTCTCCGGCTGGAATCGACTCGGATGAGGTCGACTTCGAGGAAGCTCGGATGAGCTGCAGCCCAGCGACGACGACACTCCGTCATCCAAGAAAACGAAGCGTGCTGATCTGCCCATCGTTCGCCCGTTTGCCGAGCGGGACGTCAGCCGGGATCGCAAACAAGTCAAGCGGCGTAAGCCTACCCCACCATCTGCCCGACACCTTCGTCGCATGGAAGCACAAACCAAGGCTTTTCTGATGAAGACGATGGATGACACTCATATCCGTCTTGTCAAGAACCTGACAACGGCCTTCGACATCTTTCAGGCCATCTGTACCAAGTACGAGGGTGCGGCCTTTCATGGCGACCCCTACTTCATCCAGCATTTCCTTATGGAGATCAAGTACGAAGAAGGCGGTGATCTGACCAGCTTCTTCCTTGAGCTGGAAAACGCGATGAAAGCCGCGCCTGAAGCAACCGAGTCTCCTTTGACCGATGGACAGAAGTCATTATACCTGTTCCACTCGATGCCAAAGACTTGGAAGGACGATCTCCGAGTTTGGAAAGGTGTGCGGAAGTATATCCCGTATGATGAACTCAAGATGAGTATTGAGACCAAGGTTCGCGAGATCCAAGCTCAAGAACGTTACAGCCGCATCAAAGGGACACCTGAGAGTCAATCAACTCAGGCTGAACGGGCCCTCATTGCTCCTTCTCAGGATTCCGCGTTGGCAGTTCAAACATCTGTCCCAGTTGATGTCTGCAGTTACTGTCAGAAACCACGTCACAACATCCGTCAGTGCCGTACTCTGCAGAAGGACTTACGTGATGGATGTGTCAAGGCAGGCACTGTTCTTCCTGCCAACTTCGAGTTACGAGGTCCCAACAACTACCGGTCGCATCCTTACAACTACAACAACAACAACAACCACGGGCGATCTGGACATGGGGGTGGATCGTGGCACCAAAGTGGACGCGGTGGTCGTGGTGGTGGACGTGGCCGTGGTAACTACGGCGGAAATCGCAAAAACAACGGTAACAACGGCAACAACAATGGCAACAACGGCAACAACAAAAACAAATCCTCTCGTCGCGATGAAGGTGGATACGATCAGTCACGCCGCAAAGGGACCCTGATTGCAGTTGTGTCAAATGTGCAAACGGCTGCATCCGCTATCAGTCTCACGGCGCAACCTAGCCAGGACTTTGATTACAGCTGGACGATTGACCCAGGTTGCAGCAGTCACGTCACCCAACATGTGGAATGGTTCAAGACTAAAACACCTGCAAGCGGAGGCATCACTGTCGGTGGAAATTCGCAAGTCCCCATCGAAGCAATTGGTACTGTAGAGCTCCAGATCACGGACTCCAAGGGCCAACTGCGGACGCTTACGCTTCACGATGTCCTCCTTGCGCCGAAACTGCAGTACAACTTGCTGTCAGTCGCTGCCGCTGTCGACGATGACTTCCGTTTTGGCTTTAAACGTACTGTGTGTACTGTCCAAACAAACCACCGCTTCTCGATCAAGGCGATGAAATCCGCGACATCGAAGCTCTATCAATTCGAAGCCTCTCCACTGCCGAAGGCCGAAGCTCACGTGGCTACCACAGGTAAGCCGACTCGACTCATGCTACTACACAAACGTCTTGGTCATCCTAACATCCGAGTTTTGAAGGCACTCACTAAAGACCAAGCTCTTCATGGACTGGATGCACCAGCTGTAGTTAGACCAGATTCTTTCTTTTGCACATCATGTACTTACGCGAAGTCACACCGCGCTCCTTTTCCATCAAATAGACATGTTGAACGCTCTACTAGCCCCTTACATAAAGTTCACTCTGATATTTGTGGCCCTCTTCCCGTCCCTAGCCTTGGCGGCTGCCGTTACTTCGTCGTATTCATTGACGACTTCAGTCGCTACATGTTTACCTATCCGATGAAGGCACGTAGTGAACTCTACTCATGCTACAAAAACTTTCGGATGAAAGCTTTGAATATATTTCGAAGTGATGTTCATACTCTTGAATATCTCTTGCCACCGCCGGATGTGGACATCCAGGCCTTACAGGCTGACAACGCTAAAGAGTACGAGAAACTGGGACGCGTTATATTTTCTAAGTATGGAACGCACGCTCAATTTACCAATGCTTATACACCACAACAGAATGGTGTTGCAGAACGCCGCATGCGCACAATCATGGAACGTGTACGGGCGCTACTGTTAGATGCCTCGCTCCCCAAACCACTCTGGGCAGAATGTGTTACACATGTTACGACACTCCTCAAGATGACACCAAGCGCTAACACACAGGATTGCGCACCATTTGAGTTGTGGTACAATCGAAACCCGACTGTTCAATATCTGAAAGTGTTTGGCTGTGCTGCGTATGTCCATATCAACGACATCTACAGGGACAAACTTGATCCCCGTGCCAAACTGTGCATCTATCTCGGAATTCCCGAGCACAAGAAAGGTTATCGACTCATGGACGTCAAAACCCATGGTGTCGTTTACAGTCGAGATGTGGTTTTCAATGAGATTGACTTTCCGACTATTGAAAATATTGAGGTAACGTCGGGACCGCTCCAGCTACCGGATCACCTAACTGAAGCGCCTATTACTGCTGACGAACTTCCAGCATTTGTACCATCGGAAACACAACCCTATCCATCCCAGCCTGAATCTCCAGGCAACTCAGTTGTAGCAGCACAACCTGCATCTCCTTCCGCTTCGAACCAGCTTCCTTCACTTGGGGAGGCTCTGGAACGTGGCGTCTTGACATACTCTTTTGTTACGGAAACGCCGTCACAACCGTCGACCACAAATGTAAAACGCCCACGGTACGACGAAGAAATCGATCTAGGCGCGTTAAATTCCCTTGAAGACATTCAGGAAGCAGAAGAACGCACATGTCTTGTTCTTAGCCTCCTTGCGATTCGCCATGTGCCGGAACCAAAAACGTACCATGCGGCGATGCGCGCGTCTTACGCGAACAAGTGGCATGCAGCTGCTGACTCGGAATACCAGTCCCTAATGACCAACCAGACGTGGATCCTGGTACCTCCTCCCAACAACCGCAAAGCACTCCAAAACCGGTGGGTCTTTGTTGTTAAATACACTGGATCTGGAGAAATCGATCGTTTTAAAGCTCGGTTAGTTATCAAAGGCTTCTTACAGCAATATGGCGTTGATTACGATGAGATATTTGCCCCCGTCATCCGTATGGAAGTCCTACGTCTGCTACTAACGATTGAGCTCTTCTCGACTTTGAAATTCACCAGATGGATGTCAAGACAGCATTTCTCAACGGAACCCTTGACGAGGAAATATATATGAAACAACCAGAAGGGTTTGTAGTTCCTGGTAAAGAAGGCCTCGTTTGTAAACTTCTCAAAAGTCTTTACGGTCTAAAGCAGGCACCTCGTATCTGGTATCAAACCTTGTCCGCTTTCTTGGAAAGCCTTGGATTCCACAAACTGATTAAAGATCGATGTGTTTTCATGGCAACACTCGAAGGCGAGCCATGTTACGTAGCAGTCTATGTTGATGACCTACTGATCATTGCACCAACTGTCAACCTCGTATGTCAGATCAAATCTGCCTTGAACAAAAGATTCTCCATGACAGATTTAGGGGAGGTGAAGTACATTCTCGGCTGGTCAATCGAACGAAACCGCGAAGCCCGAACGATATTTATCCACCAACGCAAGTATGCAGGCACAGTGTTAGATCGCTTTAAAAACCTTGTAACATATCCAGTGGCAACTCCATCAGACCGTAATGCCAAACTTACAACTCAAATGCAACCAAAGACACAACTTGAAAAAGAATCAATGGAAGGTATTCCCTACCGTGAAGTTGTAGGTAGTGTCATGTATCTCATGGTTGACACAAGACCCGATCTAGCATTCTACATGCGCGATGTCAGCCAGTTCCTTGCTAATCCTGGGCAGGAACATTAAAAAGCAGTGATTAGAGGGCTTAAGTACCTCTCAGGTACAGACGACCTTGGTCTCTTACTGGGAGGTCCAAGTTGGTCAATGCAGCAAACCTTGCAGACCACCTCACGGCGTACACTGATTCAGACTATGCCAATTGCCCTGACACAAGACGCTCTGTTGGTGGCTACATCACTATGGTAGACCACAGCCCAATCTCCTGGCTTTCGAGGAAGCACCACACAGTTGTGCTCTCGACAACAGAAGCAGAATACATTGCACTATGTCACTGCATGCAGGAGTTAATTTTTCTTAAGCTACTTCTCAAAGAACTTGGATTCTTAACCTCAAAAGCAGTCAAGATTCAAGAAGACAACCAAAGCTGTATTAAGATCTCAAATAATCCGGAACTACACGGGAGATCAAAGCACATTGATATTCGATATCATTTTGTACAAGAGAAGGTTGAGCGACATGAATTTAGTATTGTATACTGCAATACCAAAACGATGGTAGCAGACATTTTTACTAAAGCTCTTGATAAGCACCAATTTAGAGACTTAAGGAACAAGTTAGGTATGCACTCTCTTGCTAAACTTAACAGTTAAACGTACTTTAAAATACACGATAAATTCCATCATTCATATATTACTTCACAAAGAGTCACGTAGTAACATGGTTTTTTTTCTTTAAAGAACTTTAACAGTAAAGGTTTTCTCATTTACTTACGGTAAGGTTTTTTACTCAAAGAGTTTTCCCTGGCACACAGCCGCCAATTTTAAACTTACATTTACAATAGAACCTAACGTGAAGAAACAAAAATGAAATATATTTAGAACTTAATCTAAAAGTGCAACTTTACGAACGAACATCACTCTGTCAATCCACTCACCGTAGTTGTCCAAAGGACGCTGAGACGAGTCGTCCAAAACTGTCCTCTGGGCACCACGGACCTGGAGGACAAATGCATGTCCAACTGCCAAAGTGTTGCTGGCAGCAACCAAGTAGACACCGTCCTCTAAACGCAACCGTGCTATGGCATCGACACCTCGGTGTCCAGTACGGTGCCTGTTGAACTCAATTTCCTCCAATGAGAGTCTCGAACCAGCTATATGTAATTGAAATACAAAAGCCCGAAAAATTTTCCATGATATGCCACGAGAAAGGTCTTGACCAAGTTCAGTACCTCTAGCGAGAAAGTCCTCAATGTGTGAATTCCGAACTCCAAATGGTTCTCCAACTAATAGCAATGCATGTTGTAGCGCTAGGAATATGCATGTACCCATCGGGTTTGCACCAGCAACCGATGGGTACAACTCGCTGACGAACTGAAAAAAATCACGCTGGCGGCCTCCATCGACCCACTCATCAACCACCTTGACGGCATCATGAAAGCCGTCCTCGAGAAGCATGGCACGTGGCTCCCAAGTGCGCGGTAGTCGGCCATTCTTCCGAGTTCTCCATAAAACCCTGTATAGAAAGTCACCCGTAGGTGTAGTCTTCCTGTCCTTAATATACGCAACACCCCAAGTTTGTTGCTCCTTCTGACATTTTTTGCGTCGCTTGTGGTTCTTTCGTCGAGAGTGGCGTGAATGTGGCGGCTCAAAACGGACGGGTGAATGCCTGATCCGTGAGCTTCGTCGATTACCCCGTAATTCAGGGTTTAACCTAACTGGCACCACAGGGACATTTAAAGTTGCAGTCGAAGAATCGACGATTACAGGCAATGGAGTCGCTGAAATGCATGTTGAATTCCGTGCGGTTACATTCGGTAGAGTAGATGTCTTGGGCGTAGTTATTCTCAAAGCTAATTCTTGAACTACCGTACAATGCATACGGCTAACCTGAGCAGACCTCGGCATGATCCCGGGGCTGGCGTTTGATAACGGAACCCCAGACCAATCTGCCAGATCAACGCAGGCTCACCAACGCACGTACAGCCGTTGCAGGACAATAGATTCCACTCACAATTCACAGCAACCTAATATAATGCTCCAGGAAGCACGAACAATCACTTGAAGGCTCCACAAACCCACTAGCAATCACCACAATCCACCTGAAAGCTCCAGAAGTTACAGACGAGCACTAAATTCCAGTACCAAAGTCTTCAAATTAGAGTAGCACGTATCAACTTGGTCAGGAAGCTGTGTAAAGGCCTTAGGAGCTGCTGGAACGACCGAGAGGCTCGAACGCGATGATGTGAAGATCCCAGGAGCTGGTGTGCTGGACCAGGAAACGCAAAATTGGAAATGAGCTACTCTGCGCGGACACCAGAGCTCACAGGCTCCGCTTAGCCGCAGAGAGCACGTGGAGAGCTGCTGGTAGCATATCTACATGCGTTTCTAAAACCTTTGGTCTGTAGATGCAGTAGCCTACATTTCTTGCTGCTCTGCCACGCACGTGCAGATAAGACAGCCACATGCATCGTCTCACTTCAACAAACGTACTCTCATAATCTATCACTGTCAAAACTAATTCGTTTTGAACATTTGGCTCACTTTCTATTCTACCACCTGGTGCACAGGTGGCCAAATGACGATTTGGACTCCGCCTCGCCAGAAAACTGCCCTGGCGAGTAGAGTCCAAATCCGGCCTCCATTTGGCCGTAGGGCCTCCAGGAGCTTCAAAAACGCAAAAAGCTTGATTTCATGTAGCCATTTTGTGGATTGACTGAACAGTTTAACATGGTTTTAGCAGACCAATCAAAAAACGTGTATTTTATTATCCAATGATGTTCCCTGATGTCGATCCAGGGAGGCTGTTGAGGTTAGGGCTCGTTCACAGGGACCACCTCTACACCGTGCTCTCTATAAACTAATAATGAAGAGACACGGTACTTTTGACTCTAATAAATAATGTACTAAAATGTCTGTAACATCAGTACATTGAATGGTAGCGGCAATTCTAAACTACATTTCTGAATGCCGATACTGTTTTCTAGTGAGTAGCTATCTACTTTCTTAAACATTAATCTTACTTCTTCTTTTTCTACTCTCTACCCTGACTTCCTTCAAGCTGCGCCCAAGTTCCCCGCAACAGCTAGTAAGCGGAGAAGGTATGATAAATGCAACCTCCGGTGCTCATACAAATGAGCATGCTCAAACCACGAATCAACACGAAAATCAATCAGGCGTTCCGCGTTATAGACTCAGCCATGTGATAACTACTGTTCATGAGCTGTGGCCAGAGTGGGAGCACGGGATCGGTACAGGTTACGCGGTCCGAAAGCTATAAGAGCTATATGGAACTAAGTGGTGTGGAGTAGAGGAAAGACGGCTTTTTAATCGGAGGCGAAAAATCAGTGGGATAGTATCCCGAAAAGCAGACATGCTTGTGCTAGTGGAGTTGTTGAACGTCATAGAGCTGTTGATGAATCTGTTATTTGCGCCGAAGCAATCAGACTACGAAGCAGCAAGACACTCAACTGGATCAGTGTCAACGCAGGAGCAGTATTAGACGAGCTGGGTCTGTCACCAATGGCAGTCCACCATCGTACACTTAGTATGTACGACTAGAAGTGAAGTACTACAACCCTTTTTCGAGCCAACGAGTATAGCATTCTGTAGCGGCAGGGCGAGAAAGATTGATGAGAGTTAAATTTGAGAGCTTCCACCACCACGATATTTTATCTACGATACTACATCTTTTGAAAGCGTAGATCTTTACTCTGGTGTTCCTAGAAATTTCATACAGGTGTCATACACGAAGGCACTACTGCACTCGGGGAACCTTCGCAAAGCTACCAAGTCAAAGAGGCAGCAGGGAGAAGAGGGGAGTCAGGCGTTGTCGTGCTGAATGGAACTCCCTGAGTCCCTTCTAGCGCTATGGTTGAATATGATCATCTATCCAACTATACTACTAGCTTGTATAGAGCTTAACAGTCAATAAGACCCCCATCAGTAGTTTAATCAAATCAAGTCACATGATTACCATAACTTTATCCAATAGGATGAGGATATTAAACCAGGCCCTGTATGCCAGACGTTCCGACGTATCAGGTTGGAACGCCTGCTAAAATATGTATATGTATAACCAAAAAGCAAGTGAATAGCGTATCACTCACACATTTGCCGTTTATCCGACCGATAGCATCAGATTAGAAGAGTTGGTGCCTGGAAATACCATGCGAGCGAAGGCAACTGCTGTGGGTCTTTCGTGAAGTTTTTGAAAACTGAGGATGTGACAGAAGAGTATGTGCGTGTCTGTATTGAGCGTGATGGGAGTGGAAAGTGTTTTGTGTCCGTAATGGACAAGTTTGGTATGTATCTAGCATTAAATGAGGGCAAAACAGGAAAGCCACTGGCCCGAAACACCGCGGTGCAGTACTATGGGCAGGCTAAACTGTGCCTCCTCGACCAATACCCTCAGCACCGGGCTGCGTTAGAAGCTCGTCTGCTCAAACTGGGGAAGACGTTAGATAACGTTTGCTTGAAGCGTGACGGTGGTGGTTTCATAAGCAAGGCACCACCATGTTCAAAGGCTGACTTGAAGAAAATACTTGTGTATTTGTATGCTAACGCGAGCTGCTCAAGTGACAACCAAGATGCTGCGCTAATTTGTCTGCTGCGGTACCTATTCGGTAGACCGAGCCTCGGACCTCGCCCTCCTCCGCAAGCCCAACAACTCCATAGCCACCGACAATGTTTTCTTCGTACGCTTCATTCAGATGAAGACATCCGAAGAGCAAGGGTTGTAAATGTTCCCTGGAACGGAGTTTGAGACCTGTCCAATTCTCGCCATGGCGCTGGCGATGATAATGCAGATCGCCCCATCAACGGACGTTATCGACAATCTACCCGACATGCAAGACCAAGCTGCAGTTACTGTATCTCCGGACGTCCCGCTCCTGGGTATCCTCGACCACCCCGTTGATACAACTGGACTTGGTGCACTGTCCGTTGTTGGTGTGGAGAAGACACCTACTGCCTACTCACACGTGAACCACGTACTCGACCGCATAACTGCGACTGCTGGAGTCACGGCTGCGCTGACGTCCCATTCCTTCCAACGCGGGGGGGACAACACGCCAACGGTAGCGGCGAACTCACGGCGCGGCGGATCTTCAACAGAGGTGCCTGGAACATGAGCAAAACGAACAAGGGCTTCAACTATATATTCAACACCAGCAAAGAAGATCACATGGTTAGCAAGATACTCGGTGGACACGACACCGGCACAAACGTGGTAATCCAGAACTTGCGTTCGCTCGACTCGCAAACAAGGAGCACGATTTGCAGCTTCCAGCGCCACCTGTTCAGCACATGTCACAATCGCCAAGCTGCACAGCACAACGTTAACCAAGCTGTCCTTGATGTGCTCGCCTCGACTGTGATCCGCCACTACCCGCTGCTGAAACGCCTGAACGCTGAAGCACCTGCGATCAAGCGCATCGAAGCTTGCACCACTGAAGCCGGATGCTCGCTCGTTGAGTTACTTGCATGGTCATCACATCTCGCGAATCCAGAGCTACCCTGTGAAGACAGGAAGCCATCAAACACGAACCAGACATCCGAGCAGTCATTGACACGATACACAGAACAAAAGGTCATCGATCACGACGCTGCTGTCATTAACCACTTTATCGAGCATGTGAAGCTGCAGGATGTTCGCGTGGGCGCACTGGAAGCTAAGATGAACGGCCCTAGACAAGAAACACACAAACGGCAAAAATCGGAAACTAGCCAATGCGATGTCAGTCAAGCTAAGAAGAAACAGCGCGGATCAGCAGTTACTCAACTTCGTGCGACTTAATACAATTGGTACGCTCAAGAGCCACCACTGTGGCGGGCACCCATCTCGAAGCAGCAGAAGTCCGACGCAAAGCAGCTTGTCGCCTACATGAAGCTGTTCTTGGATGACGGCTTCATACTTGACCCCACAGAAACCAGCTACCGCGATCAGGTGCTGTCCCTCGGAACCCGTGCTGAGGGGTCCGTCTTGATGTTCCTTGAAGAGCGCAACATCAGCTCACGTAGGTCTGGCGCTGCCATGAAGCACCTACGTAGTCGTCACCGTGCTGGTGCACTCAACTGCAAAATTGAGCGCCATGAACAGCTTCTCCAAACGCCAGCTATCCAAGGCCCTGCTCCAGATTGTACACAGAATATTCTCGAGTAGATTAGACGGTATGCATGACTTACAAAGCTTAAACATGAGTCAATACAACCACACACGCTATCACACTCACATATACTTAAGCTGGGTCCACTTACAGCGCCACACAAACGGCTCAATCGCTGTGACATACATACACAGAAAACCAAGCACAAATAAACCTTAGGTGGTATTCGAACCCACGACCGTCCCTTTCGGGGGCTCTCCTGCTGAGCTACTAAGGTGGGGGGGGGTAAGCACAACTCAAAATAGGGTACTCGTCTGGAGGCCCGAGGGGGAATTAACCTACACAGTTCTTCGTGGAGACGGCAACCCTGCTAGCCGAACCGCGTTCGGCACAGCCCCCTCAATACACCCTCGTGGGTGGTCACTCGGGCACTGACCGCGTCTGACTGAACAACCACATCTGAATACCAATCATTTTTGTTTTCTTAACCCTTTAGAGGTCATAGGGTGCATTTTGCCCCCCTTGGTTACAGTTCATGAAGCACCCATCAAAACGGTCATCAAGTGGGGCATTTTGCCCCCTTTAGTAGAAGTTCAACGGCACATCTCCTTCTGTAATTACGACCAATCGTATCATCCTCTGGAATCTTTAATTTACGCGATGTGTCAAACATCATGGAAAATTATGCACTTAAGTACGAACAATATCGAGATTGCGTCAGCAAACACTACTTTAAGTACGTAATTTTGGTGACGCCCACGCGTAATGTAACACCTTTGAGTGGATCTCCTGTCTCTGAACTCAGCACTTCTACAAATGTTTCTATACTAAAACTAAGTCATTTGCCTACCTGTAATAGCACAGCAATCATGGCCACATCGTTCACTTTTGAAGATGATAAGGAGCTTGTGCAGCAAGCGCGCACCTATGTCGATGCAGGTACAAGGATCGGGTGGGCTAATGTGGCAACGACTGCTTCAATACTCGGCAAACTCTTCCAACCAGGTACGCACTCCCAACGCCAACGTATTTCTTCTTCTGCGTAATAAATCCTTCCTTCGAACGAGCAAATGCAACGAGTGTGTCTACATACAAAGACAACACTGACGGTAACCGGTTTTTCTTGGTACGTCGAGTAGCATAGTCTTTGGTTGTCGGTGCTTCACATGCTGTGGCTGTAGGGCTCGTCGTAGCTAGTGATTCCTCCTCACCAAGCACTACCGTAGAATGGGTTGCCAGTGCGACAGCGGCTGGAATTGATGGCAGGGGTCTCGTAGTGGCAACAGGCCCCCGTTCTTCAACACCTGCTAATGGGGGTGTTGGCGAGGAGGCTTCATCAACAGAGGCTTCTTCAGTCAAGACTTGATCAAGACTCCTCCTGGAGGGGGCCTTGCGTTTAGAATCTACGGAGACTGGTTCTGTTTGGCGGCTTCGTTTGACGCCTGGTTGTGGAGGCTTTGGCTTTGTTTTTTTACCCTTTTGGGCGGCCTCGTTTCCGCTTAGCAGGCCCACCGGTATTCGCTTCTTGGTCTAGCCCGGCTGTGCTGGCTGGGTTCTGCTGTGCCGTCAGCATGCAGGTCATATCATCGCCTGCCGTTGGTGCTTCAGAGTGAGTATCGGTGACGACAATGACTGCGTTCTCTGCGTCGCGACTTGCCTCGGATCCTTGCCGACACGTTGCCATCTCAAGTGACGCCTCCAGTTTCTTGCGGGATTGGATTGTGTCAAAATGCGAAACGCATTGCGTCCGTCGACTATCTATAAAGTTGTACAAGATCAAATTCAATAGAATATCACAGTAAAGTATCATTTTATATAATTTCAAAAGCAAGGTGATGGAATTTCAAGATTCCATACTGAAACCAAGTCATATACCACATTCATTACTAAAACATAGTGCAAAACTGGCTTCCACGTCCAAACACGGAAGTGCTGTAGCCTTGTTGATAACTACATCTACGCCGCAAATATTATGCTCCTAGCTACACCCTACATAAGCTTAGACGAGGAAGTGCAGTGGCAGCGAACACGGTGTCCGAGGCCCAGCTCACCAGTTGAAGCGGTGCCGCAAGGAATAGAGCGGGACTCGTAATTTATCATGTATCCACCTCTGCCTGTCTCTGGATTTTGTGCATTATGTGAACAAGCTGATTCACAGCTTGGCCAATGAAAAAATTCGCCGTCAACTTTGCTCATCGATACAAAAATATCAGCCAATGAAAAAAATGCTAAAAAATATTGAAGAGAGTACCGTGGCTTATGAAGGGGGGCATTTTGCCCCCCTTCATCTCCCAATCTACAGCTGTGTAGAAAGGCTCTGATCAGGCAAGTACCGTGCTTTATGAAGGGGGGCAAAATGCCCCACTTGATTTCTTAACATGCTAACTTTGTATACCATAGTAGCCAAAGAGAATATGCTGTGTTCGCGAAAGGGTTAATAACCTTTTTACGACGAGTTTTTCCATTACATCTTAATTTTTGTATACTATAAGTTTATCTACATCTGGTCGGAGAGGTCGGAGGTCGGATAGATTTTGGTATGGAGTAATACCCACTACATTCCAACTTTTGAAAGTCACGACTTTTGTTTTCGCCAATGAGATTCGTTCAAATCCGGTATTTTGTCCAATGATAGGGCAGTGAGAGAACGGACACGGTTCCAACTCATTCCGACCATATTTAGTTGGAATGTTTTGAGAATATCTTTTAAGAAATACAAATCTTCATATAAGCGCATATTCTGAAAATATCCTAAGGTTTCCATCCAAGATGGCGGTAGTTGTGGTTTAACAATAGAGTACAACTAGAAATGCAGTGGACATGTCGATTGCGTCCCTAGCTCCCGCTAATACCAAGAAGGCAAGACAGACTGCGATCAAATCGTTCACCAAGTTTCTAGCAGCAGAAGATGTAACGCTCGATGCTGCTCATCAACTCATCGACAGAGGCAAGACCGGTAAGGTGCTTCGTATTATGCTAGATAAATATGCATATTCATTAGCGAGGTCTACAGACAAGTTTCGATCTACAAATACGTGTCTAGCATACTTTGGAAACGTGAAGAACTGGCTACTAGAAGTGTACCCACAACAGGGAGGAATTGTGAAGCCATTGCTTCAAAACATGCTATCTAGGCTCGGAAAATATTGCAACAATCGTGAAGAAGGAGGACTGGAAAAGAAAGCACCTCCATGCTCCAAACAAGACTTAGAAACAATTGTACGACTGCTGTATACATCTGATTATGCGGAAACCTGCTACGTTGATGCCACTCTGGTCGTTATGATGTGGTACCTATATGGACGTAGCTCGGATGCTGAACAACTTGAGAAACAGCAACTCTCTATACTACCTGGTAAGAATTTGTGGCTAAACATTGTGTTATTTAATCTAAGTTCATGCTGCACATTGTTTTGATAGGTGGAGTTATCTTTCTCCGTTTTAAGAGAGTTAAAACAGCTTTGCTACAAGGTATCTCGTTATTCAAAGACCCGACAAACTTTTTAACATGTCCAGTCTTTGCCTTAGCTGCGGCTCTCCTAATGCAGACGGCTCCATGTAAGCGCTTGTTTCCTCAGTTCATCAACAATAAGCGTGGAGCCGTCTGTGTGGAGGATGTTGCTGAGCTAAGTCTCGTTGAGCTGCTCGAGACAGATGAAGAGAATACTCCCTTACAAGCAGAGAAGGATACACCAGGCAAGTCTCGATGTCCTGGTGCACAAGCTTACGTCAATCGATTGTTGAGTACCGTCAAAGATATTGCACGAACAAAACAGGTAAAGCTGACACCTGATCTTACCTCACATTCCTTCCGCCGTGGTGCGGCCATGCACGCAAACGACGGCAGCTTGGCAGAGAACGGGATAATCGAGCGAGGGGGGTGGCAGCTAGACCGTGTGAACAAGGCCTTTGCCTACATGTTGGGTACGATCCAGGCTGACCAGAAGGTCGCGCGTGTCCTGAGCGGCTGGAATCCAAAGGACGGGGCAAGACATCCATCTCTGCGTGCTCTCGAGGAACCAAACCTCTCGCGTGCGCTGAAGCTACAGGCTCTCCTCTTTGCCAACACGCTTGGGTTTGCTGGTCCAGCTCTCAATCTTGATGAAGAACTTGCTGAAGTCTTGACAGCTACCCTGGTGATGCACTACCCAGATATGCTGCTGCTAGCAGACAGCAGTGCATTCATCGTCAGAATGCGTGAGAGCTTGGCAGCACTTGCTATCGGGGAGGCAGAATTGCTGGCACGGAGCGTAGCGATCCGCCGTGCATTCACACCGTCGCCGGCACCCGCTGAGTCGCACGATAGCAGCGCGCAATACACAGCTCTAGTCGATCTCTTGAAGAAACAGTCCGAGCAGATCAACATCCTGATACTGCAAAACAAGCGCATAGAGGAACGATTGTTAGCTGTCGAGACGCCGAAGGCGACATCCGAGAGACCGGTATCCGATTCACGAGGCGATACCGTACGCCGTGATGGAAGCATGCCGGAGGTCGCGCAAACAAAGCCCAGCTTTCCCGTGTTGCACGTCCAAAGAAGAAGGGGCTGCAGCTGCTATCTGCAATCTGGTACGAGTGGTTCACCGCTGAGCCGCCTGTGTACCGATCACGTTCTGTGAAGAAAACGAAGCTTTACGAGTTTAGGCATATCGCGGGGTATATGATGCTGTTTTTACCGTCAGGGTTCAAGCTCGATGCTTCGTCCCCTGCATTCAAGAGTGAGGTGTTGGAACTTGGAGAGGAGGCACAAACACATGCACTGGCGTTCTTGAAAGCCAACGGATCCTCCGCATTCGCCGCCGGTACTGCTTTGAAAGCCCTTCGGAAACTGCATAAGGCTGGTAAGCTTGATACGCACATCGCCCTCTTCCATGAACGCGTCCACAGCGGTAGCATCGTCGATCCAACACCTTCCTCTGCTCTCCCCTCGTTCATTCGCCTTCAGCCAAAGCAGAAGCCTACAGATAAGAACCAACACAACTTACAGACATAGTTAAGTAAAGACGATAACCGGAATCGAACCGACCAACAGCAAGAGCTGCTCCTTCATCCAGAAGGATCGCCACGGGATGAGTACACGCTTTGTGACAAGTAAACGTCGCCGTCACCATACCAACAGCCTACCACTAGTACACGCTGAGTACTTCTTGCTGCGCAATATCGTGATGTCAGTGGCCCTGATTGAACAAAAGTCAAAGTGTTTAACGACCACAAGTCAGTAGCAATTCGAAAATGAATTGCAAATGTGTTAACTACGGTACCTCCTTCACCAATTTATTGTGTCTGCAACTGTGATGTAATGCTTCGAATAGTGGGCTCTAACTTTTGTTTTGGTGTTCATTATCGAATTTTCTTCCTGGAGCAAACATCGCTCCCAGATGTTTTCGTGTAAAAAACGTTTTTCCTTCATTTCTTGGCCTACAGGCCCTTTTAGAGCCTCCCACAGCGTGATTTGCATTCCTAGACTCCCTACCTTTGTCTAATCTTCACTATCATAGCCAGTGCCTCGCACTGAAGGTCTTTTTATACAAATACCGGTATCGGTTGGAACTCGGTCAGACGAGTTTGGAATTTTTATGGTATGGTTAATTAGATAATTTGGCCTGTAATACAGAACTATGTCTTTTCCTAAATAAAATCAGGTCAAACATCATTGGTTGGCCCTCAGCCACACGACCTACGTGACAGTAGTTTACCCCACACCACTAATGACGGAGCATTCACAAAGCAAATACTCTTGAAGGGTATATAGTACTGGAGGCGGTACCCAAACTGGGGTGGCCCTCATGTTACCCCTTCCCCCCCCACTTAGATCGGGAATACTCCCAACCAAATCAGGATCCAGGAAGAGCGTGACGCTTTCTATCTTTTGTCAATATCTATCTACAAGCCACCGTGGCTTTGCGGCTTTTATTAAGCCTTTCTGTGGTTCCAAAACATGCCTGAGGTTTCCGCGTCTACCTCTCAATCATGCCCCGGAAGGCAACCCTTCAGCGCATTCCAAGTCTACGACCGCGAGGTCGAAGACTGGTAAGATCAAGTCGAAGACAAGGACATTCCACGCACGGAAGCCCGCAAGACGGCCTCCAATAGAGTCAGTAAGTCTTCGGCTGCTCTTGCAACGCGGAGAGAGAGCCAGCGACGCAGTCACCCTCGAACCATGTCGCCTGACGGCCGGCCGAATCCCCGGTTGTCCTATCGGAAGCACAGCCCTGGGGCTGGCTCCCCGGGATTGAACATTTCTATAACCACTGGGTCAGAGTCCGACGAGTACACCACGGGATTTGGGAAGGATTCCATCCTTTCACAGGGTGCTCCTGCAACGTCGGGGAGTCCTATAAATGACCCCAAGTTATCGGAAACTGAGGCGGCCCGGCGACCTCGCCTGCCAAGACCCTGATCTCAGCGGAGGGTCAGACCCGAGTCAAGGTGTGAAGCGGCTTCTCAAAAATGAACTGAGAAGGGTGTCGCTGCCAAGAAGCGTGCAGCCCCTAGTCCTCCGCTTCGTGAGCCCTCCGTACCGAAAGGTACCGTAACCTTCTCAGAGACTCCGAATCCGGTGAGGAGGAAGAGGAGCAGGTCGTATCCAAACCTCGCGAGACTCGGAAACTCCACGGACGTGTTGACCTACAAGTTCCGGCTTCCGCCTTGAAGGAACTTCGTCGAGGCTTAGACGCTCTAAGCCATGATGTGCATGGTCGGATGCCCTCTTACGAGCAGCAGGGGTATTCGTACCACTCGTCTTATGGGTATGGCTCTTATAGGAGAACTTCCCATGCGTCTCCGTCATACTCTTCGTATGAGCCGCGTGACTACCTGTCTGTCTTCCCTTCACAGGCTCCTACGCCGGTTGCTTCGTTTGTCCAGGAGACTCAACCTCGGTTTGAAGAGGCGGCTTTCGCCTTGGCCTTCCTCCGTCCGAGTAGAAGGATCCTGCGGATCATGGTACCGCTTAAGACCCCACGTAGTACGTCGGGTGCGTCGCCATTGACTTTGGGAGGTCAATGGTGTATGCCGCGCCATATCTGGCCAGGTCCAATGAAGTGATGCTTCAACTGATCTCTACAGAGCTTACAAGAATTTCTTATCGCAACAGTAGTCGCCGGTAACTTGGCACGTGTACTTACACGTAACGGGGTTACATGAGGGGTACCCAGATTGGGTACCGCCTCTAGAAGTAAATATGTTTCAAAAATATTCACTTTGAGAATACTCTTTGGTCAGTGATGTGAGACACACAAACGAGATACAGTGCGCGTCAAATGATTAGGACCCCCAAATTTGGTGCAGACTTTTGGCGATTTCTCGGCTTGTACGTCGAACTGGCAGCTACTGTTTAGATATGTTGTTGCCTCAATGCATGCTAAGATCCTACTGGTGCTAACAACTGTGAATTCAAAGTCCTTGGTATGGCTGCCATACAGATTGTAGGTTTCGGCGGGTGCGACACAATTTGGTACCAGCCCCTTTTTCTGACAGAACATACACCTTTTATGCAAAACCATACAAACTTCTATATTAAAAGTTAGTACTTAGTGAGATCTCCTTTCTGCTTGATGACAGCGAGGCAGCGGCGAGGCATGGATTCCACGAGCTTGAGCAAGTACTCCTGCTCGATGGAGTCCCAGGCTACAAGGATTGCACCCTCAAGTTGGTCAATAGTGCGGTACTGGCGACCATGAGCGTAAACTCTAGCCGCCAGAACCGACCACACATTCTCAATTGGGTTGCAATCAGGCGAGCGGGCAGGCCAAACCATGGTGTTGACTTCCATTTCAGCCAGGAAACCCTTCGTTTCACGCGAAGCGTGAATCGATGCATTATCTTGCTGGAAAACGAAGTCAGTACCATGGTTAGAGTGGGCATAAGGCAACATATACTCAGAGATTGTATATATGTAGTCACCTGAATGCTGTCGCCCTCTCAAAATGGCCAGTTTGCTCTTACCTTGCGCGCTAAATGCGCCCCACACCATTACGCTTCCACCGCCATTTTGTCGGCGCAGGTACCGGCGGGCAGGGTGGCGGACGTCGTGCCAGTAGTACTTGTAGCCATCAGGGCCGTCCAAATTAAACTTTTTTCTTCTGAAAGCACAGTGTATTGCCAGATTCCTACACATTATTGCATAACGTAGCAAATTATCATCAATTGAGCAGCAATAGTTGGCAACCTTACCTGGGTTAAGTATATGCTCTTCAGCCCAGTTCAGACGAGCTGCTTTGTGGGCGGCGGTGAGAGGTAGCGTGCGGTCCATCTTGGTATAAACCAGATGGTCAACACGCTTGAGCACCCTCTGCACCGTCCGCACCGACGCCTTAATGCCGAGCTTGGTCTTGAGCTCGGCGGCGAAGTAGTTTCCTGGCGCTGCTGCACGGACAAGGCGACGCACCTCCCTCTCGGTCAATGCAGGCTGCCTCCCGCCTTGAGCTTTGTCGCCGCAGCCGTCTGTATGTTGCCCTCTCTCAATCTTGATCGCCTTCCGCACACAGGTGCGAGAGCGGCTGGTTTTCCTTGAAATCTCGTGCAACGACGTGCCGCCGTCGTGGAGACCAATAACCCACCAATACTCTTGATCTGTGAGGGCCTTGCCGCGGCCCATTGAAGAATGAAAGGCTCTGGGAGCCTCGAGAAAGGTGCAGCTAGCAGCGGAGAACTAGTGTCCGCCATTCGTCATATCCTATTAAGTACTAACTTTTAATATAGAAGTTTGTATGGTTTTGCATAAAAGGTGTATGCTCTGTCAGAAAAAGGGGCTGGTACCAAATTGTGTCGCACCCGCCGAAACCTACAATCTGTATGGCAGCCATACCAAGGACTTTGAATTCACAGTTGTTAGCACCAGTAGGATCTTAGCATGCATTGAGGCAACAACATATCTAAACAGTAGCTGCCAGTTCGACGTACAAGCCGAGAAATCGCCAAAAGTCTGCACCAAATTTGGGGGTCCTAATCATTTGACGCGCACTGTACGACCAGATTTTATATACATATGTATTATTTAATTATACATATGTTAAAACAATTAAAAGAAAGTCTAAAACGTACTTTAACCTGTAATTATGCCTCATGGGGTACTGCATTAATGCCGCAGTGGCACTGCCACTGCCACTGCTCGGATGGGGTACTATTCGTGTTGAAGTCTGCGTGCATTGCTTAGAGATCAGTCTCTCCTATGCAGTCGATGAACGCTTTGCCATCCTCAGTGTCGCTGCTGTATTCAGCTTCCACAAGCATATCGCCATTGGTAGATGCAGATGCACGATATTCAGCGAGCGATTCCGCAATCTACGCCGTTCTTCTAACATCTCCAGCAACGTGAGCACGAGCTCGCTGAAAACGACGAAACACCTCCACCAGGAAGGCGATAACTTTCGGTATTGACAAACTGAGGCGCCCGCTTTTGTTCCTTTCACTTGCGAGCCGTCTTCCTGTCAATCTTGTGCTTCTTCGCGACAGCACGGATGCTCGACGAATATTAAATCCTCGAGTGGCATGTGGTGAATGTGGAGCATGAGTTAATGGTCTGTACGAACTGCAGCCTAGTGCGACTGTAAAAATGTTACCATACGTACAGCGAAATGAGGTTTTGTAAACAGAAATTTCATTTCGGGCAAACGAACAGTAAATCAATGGTGCTGCCCCAAGCGCAGTTGATCTTTGGCTAGACTATGGCAGTCGTTAGGTTCAACTGGCCAACACAATAGCAAAGGACACTTACAGCCACTTCTGGCGCAACTTGATCGCCTGGTCCTCCGCCTGGGGAACAAGCTTGGGTTTGAAGTCGGCAATAGCGTCGATCTTTTCACGGATCTCGGGTGTGATCTTGTCCACGAACTCCATCGCCTTGAGGTTCTCGTCCAGTTGTTTGATGCTGGTGGCACCCAGGATCACCGTGGACACATGCGGGTTAGCCGCCACCCAGGCAATGGACAACTGAGCCAGCGAGCAGCCCACCTCCTTGGCCACCTCATTGAGCTTGTCCGCCTTGGTAATATACTCATCCATCCCGTCCCCAACCCAGTCCTTGTACGTTTGCATCGACAGACGGGAACCCTCTGGGATACCCTTGCTGTACTTGCCCGTGAGGATACCGGACGCTAGCGGCGACCACGTAGTAAGGCCGTAGTTGTACTTCTTGTAGAGCACATCAAAGTCATACTCGACACGCGAGCGTTCGAAGATGTGGTATTCGGGCTGATCGAACACGGGTCGGATCAACCCGAGGCGATCGGCAATCTCGCAGGCCTCAATGATGTCCTTGGCACACCATTCGCTGGTGCCCCAGTAAAAGGCCCAGCCCTGATCGATGAGGAAGTTCATGGCGCGCACAGTCTCCTCAATGGGTGTAGCGGGGTCCGGACGGTGGCACAAGACTAAATCCACGTAGTCCAAGTCGAAGCGCTTGAGCGAGGCCTTCATGCCCTCCACAATGTGCTTGCGGCTGTTGCCTCCGTCATTGGGGCCAGATTTGGTGCCGAAGAAGAGCTTGGTGCTGATCACCAAGTCCTCGCGCTCCCACAGCTTGCGCTCGATGCCGGTCTTCACTACCTTTCCCATGATGAGCTCCGACTGGCCGTTGGCATACACCTCAGCGTTGTCGAAGAAGTTGACGCCGTTCTTGTAGGCATGTTCCATGATGCTGTAGGCCTTCTCGAAGTCCAATTGCGTGTCGAAGGTCACCCAGCTACCGAACGACAGGTGGGACACCAACAGACCGGTGTTGCCCAGGAAACGGTGCTTCATCTTGTGCGCGGGGGCCATCGTAATGGGGAGACTGGTATTCCTTGAGTTGATCTCTTGAAAGCAAATTGGACAATGATCACTGAAGCAATCCGATCTTCATAATCATCAGCAAGAGCTTGTATTTGATGCGTCCTAGTTCTCGACAAGGCTGTTAGTGGCTGGAGAATCGTCCTACGGAAAGGTTGTCTACAAGCGACAGTTAGCGTACAGATAATACTTGATCGGCCAGTAATTGCAAGTTGGGTTTCTACTCGACGATGCATTTGGACGCCACCCAAAACAACCGATTACAGATGCAAGCGAGTATCTGCAGCGGTGAGAGCGTTGAACGCATTTTTTGGTTGGGTCGTACTTGGTATTTGAGGGCTAAGGTTACTACTACATGTAGATGCGAGAATGTCATGAAAATTAAAAAGCATAACCAAGTAACTACTCCAAGTAGTATTCCATGTGTATATGCTGACCTATACACAATGGTGTTGCCGAGGAATATACCGGGGGTGCATTTCACTGCACGTGTTTCTGGACGTGTCACCATCACCTATATTATCGACACAAGACCATCCAGTACTTCCGCTTTACCGGTAGATGAGGTGCATCGCACATGTGCACGTTGGAGCATAACTATTTTTTGTTTGGTGTCGAAGGTAACGACCAAGTAGAACCACGGCAACCAGTAGATTTCTCAGCATCCTGTATCATGGCGGCTGGCCTATTTGATACGTGGCGCTCTCGCAGTATTGACGCTTGGGATACCCTCCAGGTCGAGCTACATGGTCACTACTCTGCTGAACGTTTACTAGCACTGCAGTGCTACTCGAACACGGTCAGTTTGTCGGGATTAACGGCACTTGTCCTTCTCACACCGCTTCCATGCCTAGTCACGGTCATTCTCGCTGACCTCACGCCGTTAAATCCCCCTGAAGCTGGCACGAATTCCAACATTGTGTTCTGGTTACGTGGATCTGTGGTGGTGTGGTTCTTTACGTTGTCGTTTGTTGTGCAATTTCATGAAATGATGCCTAAACTGCCAATGTCTCGATCCCGCGGGCTTGGAATTACAATTTTGGTTAGCACCGGAGTAATGTTATATTGTTATTCGTTATCCCACATCATTGGTTTTCCTGTTCCTTTCCTGATGGTTATGGGAGCTCCCGTTTGGACGACTCTGCTTCTGAGTAGCTTTGCTGTCAGCTGGATGAAGCATATTCGCGCGGATCGAAAAGTGCAAGGACAAATTATAGACGGGTTGAAGGTATTTGTCATTCAGATGTCCATGATCGTGATATATCCATTTTACAATTACGGCTTCACAAACTTGTCAAATGTAGCCCAGGCTGCATTTTCACTGCTATTGCAAGTCATCAAGATGACTATCAAAAACGGAATCAGCCGCTATATCCGATCCCAGACAGATATGAAGCCTGAAATTGTGATATTCAATGTCGAGGTTTTCAACGCGCTCTTCGTGTCTTTCTGCATGCAAAACTCAACGTCGAAGCTCACAATTGCAGTCATAATGGTAGCTGACTTCTTGCATATGGGTATTTCTCTGCGTGAAGTGCTGCTAATGCTCCGGAAAGTAAAGGAGGTTGAGGAACAGTTAGACTTCGTTGAAGCTCTAGTGCAGGGTCCAGAGTTGGCACTAAATCCGTTCAAGAATTCATTGTCTCGAGCGTGCTCGGTGTTAATGCACACAAACGGATGCGAAAAAGACACATCTGAACTAAAATGCTCGATGCTTCCCAACTCAGGCCACGCTAGTTTGTGGTGCTTTCTTCGATCTGGTAAGATACTTCCACAAACGGAAAAGGTTATCTCAACTTCACATCTAAAGTCGCAAGAATACCGCGGAGCTCAGCACACGAGTGCCAACATCAAAACTCTATCTCAAATTACCAGTGACCCTCAGCGCAATTTGGCGATGACGAAGAGCTTGTACATTCGAAGGGTGGCAAATCTCCTACACTTGGTGGAGTTCACGATCCTAGTTGAGTACTGAGGTAATCGTTCCCGTTGTATATTGTGAGTCTTAGTCATTTTCTGGTTGCGCTTTTTGTTCGCTTCTAACTCAATTTTACAGCAATCTATGTCAGTGCCATGTCATATCTCCCAAACCGGGTGTTCTACCCGCAACTCGCATCGATGGATACCACTGGATTACGAAGCACGCTTTCAAACGTGCTTTTATACGGATTCCTCGAATTTATTTCGATTCTTGTGCTTGAGTTTGTGCTACGCGCATCAATGAAATACTCGCCAACGTGTCAGTTGGGATTCGTGCTGAAGAATCAGTGGAAAATGGTTCAATCAAAGCTGGTACTTTGGGTGCTGTACGTTGTACAGTCCTCTCTGGTGCACTTTGGTAGGAAAAATTAAAGGTTGTTTGTGATTGATGACTGATTTTGTATTGGGCTTATTGCTGCAGGAGCTGATTACAGTTTCCAGTTTTCTTGGCTGCAGCAACCACCCGAGCAATAAGAATGGCAGTGAATTTGTTCTGATGGAGCACCCCACTTACAGTCATGTTTGGTGGAGTAGGAACGCATATGACTAGATCGTGTCCACTACCGATCAATGATGTTCGACGTGCAAAGCCTCGTTTCCGCAAAACAATGATGCACAAACGTGTCGCGTTTCCATTGCTTCATCGATCATTTCAATGTAGTTACTCGGCTTGTAGACCGCCTCCAAATCGTAAGTTCGGGTGACGCCGCTTATCAGGCGGACAATGGTTGTTTTCAAGTTGGCATCGCATACAAACGTTAACCAATTTCCTAAACTAGTAGTATTTCTCTATGTCGGTAAACTAGGATTGTTCCCAAAGACAATAAGCATCCCACCCGGATGTAAACACTAATTTCAATCAACAATTCGAGTTTATATTTCGTACGCAGCATTAGCTGCCGCCTCAACTATTCGACAACTACACTGCACATGCATAAACGCACAAAACATACGAGACCTCATACTGCTCGCTGTCTTCGCGATCCTGGCCTCACTAGTCTTGCACCGGGATTCTACACTCGCGACTAGTAGTAGTGTCATTCCACGTCTAGGCACCCGGTACAGGTGAGCTCTTCTTCAGCTTCAGAGCCGCCTGCGCGGCCGCCAGACGAGCGATCATCACGCGCATCGGGGAGCACGACACGTATCTGAGTCCCACCTTCTCGAAGAACTCGATCGACTGTGGGTCACCACCGTGTTCACCGCAGATACCGAGATCAATCTTAGGACGCGTCGCGCGGCCACGCTCTACGGCCAGACGCACCAGCTCGCCCACGCCCTCCTGGTCCAGCGTCTCGAACGGGTCCTTCTCCAGCACGCCGTGCTTCACGTAGTGCGATAGGAACTTGGCCTGCGCGTCGTCGCGAGAAATGCCGAACGTCATCTGCGTCAGGTCATTGGTGCCAAACGAGAAGAACTCCGCCACCTCGGCCAGCTTGCCGGCCTGTAGCGCGCCACGCGGCACCTCGATCATCGTGCCCACCTTGTAGTCGAACGATTTGCCACGCTTGCCGATCACGTCCTGAACCACCGACTTCACCAGCTTCACTTGCTGCTCCAGCTCCTCGAACGACCCCACCAGCGGGATCATGATGTGTGGGTGCACCGAGATTCCCTCACCCGCCACCTTCACAGCAGCCTCGGCAATGGCCTTCGCCTGCATCTCCGTGATGCCCGGGTGTACGATGCCGAGACGACAGCCACGCAGACCCATCATCGGGTTCGCCTCCTTCAGGCCATCCAATCGAGACTGCACCACCGCCTTGCTCACCTCCATCTCCTGGGCCAGCGTCTCGCACAGGTCGTCAAGAGCAGCACCTTCATGGGGCAGAAACTCGTGCAGCGGTGGGTCCAGCATACGGATGGTCACGGGCAAGCCGTCCATGGCGCGGAAGATGCCCTCGAAGTCGCCCTGCTGGAACGTGCACAGCGCGTCCAGAGCCTCTTGCTGCGCCGGAGACTCCAACTCCACCGCGCCGATCATGCGGCGCACGGCAGCAATGCGCTGCGCAGAGCTGAAGAACATGTGCTCCGTGCGCGTGAGACCGATGCCCTGCGCGCCGTGCGCACGAGCCTCGCGAGCGTCCTCGGGTGTGTCGGCGTTTGTGAACACCTCCATGCGGCGGTGCGCGTCCACCCACTTCATGAACTGCGCCAGGTCACCGCTCATCGCAGCCTTCTGCAGTGCCTGCTCACCCTTGATCACTTCACCTGTCGTGCCGTTCACGCTGATGTAGTCACCCTCGTGGAGCTCCATCTCGTCGCCGCTCGTCGTGTGGACGCGCATCGTCTTGCTGTTCGCATCGATGGTCAGCGCACTGCAGCCACACACACACGGTTTTCCCCATCCGCGAGCCACCACGGCAGCATGCGACGTCATGCCTCCACGAGATGTCAGGATACCCTCGGCCGCGTGCATGCCGCCTACGTCCTCGGGCGACGTCTCCTCACGCACCAGCATCACGTTCTCACCGCGTGCAAACCACGCCTCGGCATCTGCTGCCGTGAAGACGATCTTGCCCACGGCTGCACCCGGAGAAGCTGGCAAACCTCGACACAGCACGTCCTTCTGGTACGCTTTCTCGTCCGCGAAGCTCGGGTGCAGTAGCTGGTCCAGATGCCGCGGTTCCACCAGCATCACGGCTTCTCTTCCGTGATCAGCTTCTCGCGCCACATATCCACGGCGATCTTCAGAGCAGCGGGACCCGTGCGTTTGCCATTACGCGTCTGCAGCATGAACAGCACACCGTCCTGCACCGTGAATTCAGTGTCCTGCACGTCCTTGAAGTGCGTCTCCAGCGTGTGCACCGTCTCGTCCAGTTGTTTGTACACGACGGGCATTTTCTCCGCCAGCTCCGAGATGGGCTGTGGCGTCCGGATGCCCGCCACTACGTCCTCACCCTGTGCATTCAGCAGGAACTCGCCGTACAGCTTGTTCTCGCCGTTGGCCGGGTTACGCGTGAACAGCACACCCGTGCACGACTGGTCGTTGATGTTGCCGTACACCATGGCCTGCACGTTCACGGCTGTTCCCTTGAGACCCGTGATCTTGTTAATCTCGCGGTATTTGACGGCACGCGGGATGTTCCACGAGCGGAAGACGGCCTCAATGCCCATACGCATCTGCTCCCACGGGTCCAATGGGAACGATTGGCCGTGCCTCTCGTACACCTTCTTGTACTTCTCCACCAGCTCCTTGAGGTCGCTGGCCGTCAGCTCGACGTCGAACGTCACATGGCGCGCCTGCTTCATGGCCGACAGCTCCGCCTCGAAGTCGTCGTGCGGGATCTCCAGCACCACGTCGCCGAACATCTGCAGTAGACGACGGTAGCAGTCGTACGCGAAGCGCTCGCCGCCGCGCTTGGCCACACCGTTGACGATCTCGTCGTTCAGGCCCAGATTCAGCACCGTGTCCATCATACCAGGCATCGAGATGGCTGCGCCTGAGCGCACCGACACCAGCAGCGGGTTCGAGGCGTCGGCGAATGTCACGCCCAGCGTCTTCTCCATCAGGTGCACACCTTCGCGCACCTCGTCCATCAGGCCGTCGGGTAGGTGTCCACCCACCGCGTAGAATTCTTGGCACACCTCCGTGGTGATGGTCAGTCCGGGAGGCACGTTCACGCCGTTGCGCGCCATCTGACAGAGGTTGGCGCCCTTGCCGCCCAGCAGCGGCTTCATGCTGCCGTCGCCCTTGCTTTCGCCCTTCACGAACGTGAAGACGCGCGGGTGCTGCAGCACTTGGCTCATGCTTGTGATTGTTGCTTGTTCTTGATTGAGTTAGTTAGGAATGAGCTCCGAGTGTTGTGGCCAACGGAGCTGTATTGCTTGAAGAAAAGCATGCGACGAAGCACTGATCACAACGGCAAATGATTGCTCGAAGCTCGACAAATTCGAAGCGACGTTTGTAGGTTCCTGTAGGTTGCTAAGTCGACTTCAACTTGAAAGTGCTCGCATTTACGATGCGTTGTCATGTGGAAGCTTTCAGGCGTGTGTTTTATGTCTAAGGAGACCGCCGAATCGACGTGTAGTCGTCTACAACTAGGAAACTCCACCGCCGGTACGTACATTTTGCGTGTCTCTCTGTAGCGGACGCACTTCAACGTGGAAGTTATGATATGAGTCGAAGCAGACCATACAAACACTGTCACGGCTCGCTCCCTCCACCTTTAGCAATCACCAACCGTTCCTGCTTGGTCTGGCATGCGTTGTGCTTGTGTGTTTATGTGTATACATTGCAGTTACCGAATAATAGGTAAGCGCTTGGAGCTAAACCGAATTGGTTATTGAGACACTAAGTTTGAGGCATGTAGGTCAACTGAGTTGGTTGCTCACACAGTGGTTGGCAACAGCAAAACACAAACGCACGCTTTCATCAGGCCTGGCATCACGACCCAGTCAAAGCGTAACTGTACCTGATCAGTTTAAGGCCCAGCAGAGACAAATATGGCTTGCAGAGCATGATTGAACACCTGCTTAGCTGCAATGTGCTACCACTTCAACATGCTTCGACTGACGCGAGCACGTCACGCGGATCGCAATACACGGTGCACAGCCAGTGTTGTATCGTATCAGGTTAATGTAGGACACCATTCGCTTCATCGTAGTAGTGCTTGTTGACTTGCTCAACTGATAAACCATTGTAGTATCTCAAAGGACAAGATGGCTGCATGGATCCATCCGCGCGCATCTGCGTAGCGATCTCCAAGCAGCGACTGCGTATCTCGTCCACTGGAGCCGAGCGGTGGATAAGACCATTGTTTTTCGAACACAAAGTGCAGGCGCATTACGCTTGGCCTGACAATGTCTGTGCTGGTCATGCCACCGGCTCCGACTGCTGGTCTTTAGAAAATGACTCATCACGTTTAGGCATTTAGGATTTGTATCATCGTATTTCTAATTAAGTTCTAATCAAATTAAAAGAATTGACTCAATTGAAGTTCATGGATTGCTTGTCTTTACTGTTCACACTGGAAGTTTGGCTACAAGTTGCAACTGAGCTGTATATCGATTTTAAAGCAGTCTCACATTCGCACCCCCATCTTCTCGCGCAGGTCGCCGTGGATAATTCGACGGGAGAAGATGTCCAAACAATCATGCTGGTGACGATTCGACTCGACTAACCACTCTCGTCAACTATCCGCGGCGACCAAGGCAAGACCCTCTGACCTGTTACGTATCCGAGCAAGCTCCTTCTCCAACAAGCGAAAGTGACAGTCCGTGTGTCCCGTACTAAGAGCATGTCCTGGCACGATCAGACGCTGCATCATCCGGTAAAGTCATCGGGTAGATGCCCACTCACCACGTAGAATTCTTGGCACACCCCCGGGGTGCTGATCAGTCGAACCGATTTGCGTCGTGGAGCATGATCTTGTACAGATTTACGCTCTTGTGTAGCCCACCAGCGCTTCAAGATGTCACCCTGGTTTACGTCCTTCAAGACTGTACAGACGCGTGGGAGCAGCTCAGTTGACTCATGTTGCTCTTGATTAGGTGAGTTGAGGAATGGACCACGTCCTTTAGATTCTCATCGGGAGAAGCAACAGAAAAGCAGAGACGATTCTGACAAAGAGAATACACAGATGTAGCAACATGACAGTTTGTTCATCGTAGAGCTTGTTTGGAACTGTTATCTTCACATGAGAAATCTTTACAATCAAAGCCCCCACTTTACATTATCGCACCTGCAACTACAAAAGAAACGAATGTTGTGATAGCAAAGTTATTCATCGTCATTCAATGGGCGCTCTTATCTCTACGAACCAACGCTGGAGAGATCGACCTACTATCCTCTATCGTGCATGGAGTATGAGATAACCTCGATCAAGCTTCCTAACTGGATAACGATGTTGGTGCTTCGTCGAGCGGCGTAGATACATGTTACAGGGAGCGGTGATTATATTGTCCATACAGATCGTGTTAGCGACTGCGAATTGCTCTGTTTGAGTCAGGAGAAATAGTGCAGTGTACTTTATGGTCTTCTTGTGCTAGACTGGCATTGCCATAGCGATGCATCGGCCTGGTATGGTCTATCACTTGAACACTTCGATTGGCACAAACAACACAGATCTCTCCGTCGTACATTACCTGGAAGTACTGCGATATCGCCGCCACCAATGACAACTTGTGTCTTTCCCATACAATCTGCTTGGCAATCTTAAAACATACATGTTCTGGTCGGTGCTGACCCGAGTGGTAACAGAACTAGTGAGCCAGTCACGACCCAGGGAGTTTCTCCCTAGATTTTAAGCAACACACTTGAATAAGCAATTTGTGTTTATATTTCGTACGCAGCATTAGCTGCCGCCTCAACTATTCGACAACTACACTGCACATGCATAAACGCACAAAACATACGAGACCTCATACTGCTCGCTGTCTTCGCGATCCTGGCCTCACTAGTCTCGCACCGGGATTCTACACTCGCGACTAGTAGTAGTGTCATTCCACGTCTAGGCACCCGGTACAGGTGAGCTCTTCTTCAGCTTCAGAGCCGCCTGCGCGGCCGCCAGACGAGCGATCATCACGCGCATCGGGGAGCACGACACGTATCTGAGTCCCACCTTCTCGAAGAACTCGATCGACTGTGGGTCACCACCGTGTTCACCGCAGATACCGAGATCAATCTTGGGACGCGTCGCGCGGCCACGCTCTACGGCCAAACGCACCAGCTCGCCCACGCCCTCCTGGTCCAGCGTCTCGAACGGGTCCTTCTCCAGCACGCCGTGCTTCACGTAGTGCGATAGGAACTTGGCCTGCGCGTCGTCGCGAGAAATGCCGAACGTCATCTGCGTCAGGTCATTGGTGCCAAACGAGAAGAACTCCGCCACCTCGGCCAGCTTGCCGGCCTGTAGCGCGCCACGCGGCACCTCGATCATCGTGCCCACCTTGTAGTCGAACGATTTGCCACGCTTGCCGATCACGTCCTGAACCACCGACTTCACCAGCTTCACTTGCTGCTCCAGCTCCTCGAACGACCCCACCAGCGGGATCATGATGTGTGGGTGCACCGAGATTCCCTCACCCGCCACCTTCACAGCAGCCTCGGCAATGGCCTTCGCCTGCATCTCCGTGATGCCCGGGTGTACGATACCGAGACGACAGCCACGCAGACCCATCATCGGGTTCGCCTCCTTCAGGCCGTCCAGTCGAGACTGCACCACCGCCTTGCTCACCTCCATCTCCTGGGCCAGCGTCTCGCACAGGTCGTCAAGAGCAGCACCTTCGTGGGGCAGAAACTCGTGCAGCGGTGGGTCCAGCATACGGATGGTCACGGGCAAGCCGTCCATGGCGCGGAAGATGCCCTCGAAGTCGCCCTGCTGGAACGTGCACAGCGCGTCCAGAGCCTCTTGCTGCGCCGGAGACTCCAACTCCACCGCGCCGATCATGCGGCGCACGGCAGCAATGCGCTGCGCAGAGCTGAAGAACATGTGCTCCGTGCGCGTGAGACCGATGCCCTGCGCGCCGTGCGCACGAGCCTCGCGAGCGTCCTCGGGTGTGTCGGCGTTTGTGAACACCTCCATGCGGCGGTGCGCGTCCACCCACTTCATGAACTGCGCCAGGTCACCGCTCATCGCAGCCTTCTGCAGTGCCTGCTCACCCTTGATCACTTCACCTGTCGTGCCGTTCACGCTGATGTAGTCACCCTCGTGGAGCTCCATCTCGTCGCCGCTCGTCGTGTGGACGCGCATCGTCTTGCTGTTCGCATCGATGGTCAGCGCACTGCAGCCACACACACACGGTTTTCCCCATCCGCGAGCCACCACGGCAGCATGCGACGTCATGCCTCCACGAGATGTCAGGATACCCTCGGCCGCGTGCATGCCGCCTACGTCCTCGGGCGACGTCTCCTCACGCACCAGCATCACGTTCTCACCGCGTGCAAACCACGCCTCGGCATCTGCTGCCGTGAAGACGATCTTGCCCACGGCTGCACCCGGAGAAGCTGGCAAACCTCGACACAGCACGTCCTTCTGGTACGCTTTCTCGTCCGCGAAGCTCGGGTGCAGTAGCTGGTCCAGATGCCGCGGTTCCACCAGCATCACGGCTTCTTCTTCCGTGATCAGCTTCTCGCGCCACATATCCACGGCGATCTTCAGAGCAGCGGGACCCGTGCGTTTGCCATTACGCGTCTGCAGCATGAACAGCACACCGTCCTGCACCGTGAATTCAGTGTCCTGCACGTCCTTGAAGTGCGTCTCCAGCGTGTGCACCGTCTCGTCCAGTTGTTTGTACACGACGGGCATTTTCTCCGCCAGCTCCGAGATGAGCTGTGGCGTCCGGATGCCCGCCACTACGTCCTCACCCTGTGCATTCAGCAGGAACTCGCCGTACAGCTTGTTCTCGCCGTTGGCCGGGTTACGCGTGAACAGCACACCCGTGCACGACTGGTCGTTGATGTTGCCGTACACCATGGCCTGCACGTTCACGGCTGTTCCCTTGAGACCCGTGATCTTGTTAATCTCGCGGTATTTGACGGCACGCGGGATGTTCCACGAGCGGAAGACGGCCTCAATGCCCATACGCATCTGCTCCCACGGGTCCAATGGGAACGATTGGCCGTGCCTCTCGTACACCTTCTTGTACTTCTCCACCAGCTCCTTGAGGTCGCTGGCCGTCAGCTCGACGTCGAACGTCACATGACGCGCCTGCTTCATGGCCGACAGCTCCGCCTCGAAGTCGTCGTGCGGGATCTCCAGCACCACGTCGCCGAACATCTGCAGTAGACGACGGTAGCAGTCGTACGCGAAGCGCTCGCCGCCGCGCTTGGCCACACCGTTGACGATCTCGTCGTTCAGGCCCAGATTCAGCACCGTGTCCATCATACCAGGCATCGAGATGGCTGCGCCTGAGCGCACCGACACCAGCAGCGGGTTCGAGGCGTCGGCGAATGTCACGCCCAGCGTCTTCTCCATCAGGTGCACACCTTCGCGCACCTCGTCCATCAGGCCGTCGGGTAGGTGTCCACCCACCGCGTAGAATTCTTGGCACACCTCTGTGGTGATGGTCAGTCCGGGAGGCACGTTCACGCCGTTGCGCGCCATCTGACAGAGGTTGGCGCCCTTGCCGCCCAGCAGCGGCTTCATGCTGCCGTCGCCCTTGCTTTCGCCCTTCACGAACGTGAAGACGCGCGGGTGCTGCAGCACTTGGCTCATGCTTGTGATTGTTGCTTGTTCTTGATTGAGTTAGTTGAGGAATGAGCTCCGAGTGTTATGGCCAACCGAGTTGATGGATGGTAAGTGACTCTTCTTCAGATTGGGTGCGAATGGTGTTGCATCACCAAGTAATGAAGGATCGTTGGTCATCCCTTGGTGATTGCTAAAGGCGGCGGGAGTGAACCTGCGGCATCGTTCCTGCTTTGACTCGTATCATAACTTCCACGTTGAAGTGTGTCTGCTGCAGAGAGACGTACACAACGTGCCGTTTAGTCATAGGATGATCTAAATCAACAATAGAAGCGGTAACATAGAGGTGTTGACTTTAGACAATGGGATCCTTTGACAAAAATGACACCAGCGTGTTGGTTCATATTTGGGTACAAGTTGTACCCTTTCTGGAGTTGTACCGTACAACAACTCCAGAAAGCTTGATCGAGGTTATCTCATACTCCATGCACGATAGAGGATAGTAGGTCGATCTCTCCAGCGTTGGTTCGTAGAGATAAGAGCGCCCATTGAATGACGATGAATAACTTTGCTATCACAACATTCGTTTCTTTTGTAGTTGCAGGTGCGATAATGTAAAGTGGGGGGGCTTTGATTGTAAAGATTTCTCATGTGAAGATAACAGTTCCAAACAAGCTCTACGATGAACAAACTGTCATGTTGCTACATCTGTGTATTCTCTTTGTCAGAATCGTCTCTGCTTTTCTGTTGCTTCTCCCGATGAGAATCTAAAGGACGTGGTCCATTCCTCAACTCACCTAATCAAGAGCAACATGAGTCAACTGAGCTGCTCCCACGCGTCTGTACAGTCTTGAAGGACGTAAACCAGGGTGACATCTTGAAGCGCTGGTGGGCTACACAAGAGCGTAAATCTGTACAAGATCATGCTCCACGCGCAAATCGGTTCGACTGATCAGCACCCCGGGGTGTGCCAAGATTCTACGTGGTGAGTGGGCATCTACCCGATGACTTTACCGGATGATGCGCGTCTGATCGTGCCAGGACATGCTCTTAGTACGGGACACACGGACTGTCACTTTCGCTTGTTGGAGAAGGAGCTTGCTCGGATACGTAACAGGTCAGAGGTCTTGCCTTGGTCGCCGCGGATAGTTGACGAGAGTGGTTTAGTCAAGTCGAATCGTCACCAGCATGATTGTTTGGACATCTTCTCCCGTCGAATTATCCACGGCGACCTGCGCGAGAAGATGGGGGTGCGAATGTGAGACTGCTTCAAAAAATCGATATACAGCTCAGTTGCAACTTGTAGCCAAACTTCCAGTGTAAACAGTAAAGACAAGCAATCCATGAACTTCAATTGAGTCAATTCTTTTAATTTGATTAGAACAACTTAAATAAAAGACGATGATACAATCCTAAATGCCTAAACGTGATGAGTCATTTTCTAAAGACCAGCAGTCGGAGCCGGTGGCATGACCAGCACAGACATTGTCAGGCCAAGCATAATGCGCCTGCACTTTGTGTTCGAAAAACATGGTCTTATCCGCCGCTCGGCTCCGTGGACGATACGCAGTCGCTGCTTGGAGATCGCTACGCAGATGCGCGCGGATGGATCCATGCAGCCATCTTGTCCTTTGAGATACTACAATGGTTTATCAGTCGAGCAAGTCAACAAGCACTACTACGATGAAGCGAATGGTGTCCTACATTAACCTGATACGATACAACACTGGCTGTGCACCGTGTATTGCGATCCGCGTGACGTGCTCGCGTCAGTCGAAGCATGTTGAAGTGGTAGCACATTGCAGCTAAGCAGGTGTTCAATCATGCTCTGCAAGCCATTTGTCTCTGCTGGGCCTTAAACTGATCAGGTACAGTTACGCTTTGACTGGGTCGTGATGCCAGGCCTGATGAAAGCGTGCGTTTTGTGTTTTGCTGTTGCCAACCACTGTGTGAGCAACCAACTCAGTTGACCTACATGCCTCAAACTTAGTGTCTCAATAACCAATTCGGTTTAGCTCCAAGCGCTTACCTATTATTCGGTAACTGCAATGTATACACATA
>VOQZ01000849.1:0-78271 GCA_008079305.1 Phytophthora palmivora | reverse complement strand
CCCCTTCCTTGATAAAACTTCATCATCCATCGTAGGATCGCCTATGTCTGCCGCGGCCTTGTTGCGAAGATTATCACTGTAGTAGGGTCGATCTTGCCTTGGTCAGATGTACATTCGGTTGACGGTGGGCTTGCATCCCATTCCCTGCGATCTTGACATTGTGGATGGCTTTTACCGGCCGTGGTAAGATCGCCGTTGGTGTTACGTACTCGGGACGCTCCACCATTGCTCGGTGATCTGTTCGTTGGTACCCGCTTCACTGATTTCATCTGTAGTTGCCTGATATGCGAGATTTTGCCATTCGGCGTACCTCCTCGATCGACGGATACATATCCCGGAATTCGAGGGATACGATCTCCACTCAACCACATTGCGACTCTCGATCCTCATGAAGAGTTAGTGCACGATCACTCACATTGGTTACCTGTAGGTAACGTGTCTTTCCTGGTCCGACTGTGATCGTTGGTACCCATCGATCTCCCCTGGTGACCCATAGCTTATACTGGTTAGCGTCTGACCTCGTAGCCTGATCTCGGCCGTCTGTCCGACATCGATCCAGTAGTGATCCTTCCAGCACACATGTTCGACCTTGTCACCGTAGAGAGGGACGCCTACCAGCCATCTGAAGGCGGACTTCGTCGGGCAGACATATTGTCCCATCAGCGAGATCGAGGCGGATACCCGCTGGCACCATGAAATCCATTCCTAGTATCAGATCTTGACCTCCAGTGGGCGGACCTACCCATGCATCAAAGAAGTACACTAGCGATCCTGCCAGCGTGATCTTGAGACGAGTACGTCCCTCGATCTTATATGGAGATCGTCCACACCACACTTCGTCGCATTCCAACGTTTGATCTCATCAATGTGGCACCCGACCTTACGAGCAAAGGTGGCATCCAATATGGACACCTCGGCACCACTGTCAAATAGCAAAGTTGCTTTTTGTTGTTGATCTTCCCCATAGCCTTAGATTGCTTGAACTTCTTGTCTGGAACATGATACTTCCAGTAACCCCGCGATTCCCCAGGGGAGATCTCAAGAGCCATCATCACACTCGATCTTGCATATTCATCGATCTGGCGTAGACTTGACACTGTAGCGGTAGATTTCTCCAGAAGATCACATGTATTGTCGATCGGATCGATCAGTTGATTAACTGTTGCCTCCGATTGTTTCTCGACATATGCATAAATGCAGTAGCTAGAACGCTCGTCTCGTACCGGTTTCCAAACCGGCGAGCGTAGTTTAACATCTTCTCCGCAGTCTCTGGCAACATCCCGGCGTGCTTGGTAGGATTGTACCATCGTCGGATCAAATTGTAAAATTCCTCCATGGTACATTTTCCCGCTTCGTGGATGTCACCACATGCCTTGCATGTGAATAGGCAGCGATCTGAGGGATGTCCTTTACGACCACACTTCTCACACGTCAGACGTCCCAGCACCCAAGATCGCTATGTTTGCGCGACCCACAGTGCGAGCATCGTTTAGGTGGTGAACCTATATCATGTCGATCTTGTTGTGCACGATTGTTTCCGGTCTCCGAGCGACTGCGATCTTGGTTCCTTTGATCTTGATCTTGCTGCCCTTCATTGTTTCCAGATGCTGCGAGGTAGACACGACGTAATCCTGCTTCGCCGTCCGATCCACTAGAGTCCTCTTCAGATTCGCTGCTATCCGAGATCGCCTTGACAGCTCTGACGGCCCGAGTTGAAGCAGACGGGGCTACCGCACCGCTGTTCTTCTGACGAGGCTTGATTGATCCATATACAGCCTTACTTTGTCGTGTCTTCGCTCGTTGCCGAGATCGGAGTGCTTCTTCCAAGGTGTCAGCATCTGGGATTCGTAGTAAAGCCAGGTGATCTGCAAGATCGCGGTCATCAAGAGTTTCAATGAAGTGCTCCACGTGTTCACGTCGGACTTCCGAAGGTCCATCCTTGATCTGGAGGCGGGCCCTGAGTCCTGCCACATTGAGCCGATACAGATACTCCAGCGGGGATTCGTCCGATCTCTTGCGCGCGTGGTAATATTGCCTCGCGACTGACACTCCTCGTCCACAATACTGAACCTGGAAGTTGCGGAGCAAATCCTTCCAGGTACTGCGTGTTGTGCGACTAAGCTGTCGATACCAGTTTCGAGCCGATCCTGTGAGGAGATCGCCGAACACCAGACACTTTTCCTCGTCTGGAGCTTGATCTCGCATAAAGGCAGACTTTACCTTGCTAAGCCAGGCCCTGGCTCGATCTTCGTCCCTTCTCTCCCCGCGAACTCCTTGAGTTCAGACATGGCAGACACTCGTACGTGGAACACTTGTCGATCTTCCGGTAGTCGTGGCTGATGCTGATGCTACAGTCGCGCGTCTGGGAGGATCAAGATCGAGATCATCTGGGTCGTATTCATGAGGACTTGGGTGTCGATCTAGCGATCCCACAGACTCCATATCACATCTCGGTCTTCTGCTGGTGCTAAGATCCCGGGATTGACAGGGCTTTGTTGTTCCTTCAAGAATCGGCTCATTGCCGCTTGGAAGTACGATTCCAACTTCGCATTCGATCCTTGTGTCATGTTTGGTGCGATGACATCCGTACTCGTTTGGTCTCATGATCTCCACGCTGCCGTAACATGGCAGCTCCTGAAGGGCCTAGCGTCATCCGAGGTGGGTCATCTGCACTGTCAGTGTCTACTTCTTCAGTCGCCGACTCGTAATGTGAGGATGTTCCTGTCTGATCTTCCAATGTGAGTGCTGGCAACGATCTTAGCATGTCGTCGGTTGATCTGGTCGTGACCTTAGAGGTGACATTCTTCTCGCCTACTAAGGGCTTCAGTAGATCAAAGATCGACATTAAAGCCGTGTTGATCGTACTGAGCCTCGTATCGAATAGCTCATTAGCGTCGAACGATCCTGCGATGATCCCACCTTCCTTGATCAGTTGTAATAGCGCCTTCGCAGCTTCTAGCTTGCTCGATCTTGTAGTTGGTTTCTGCACTGGGCCTTTTAGATCACTAATGATCTTCGGCTTGATGATCTGCATAACGGGGTTCTTGATCAAGAAGGTGTGAAGTTCCTTCTTGTGGTATGCGATCTCGAGGGACTCATCAGTCCACACTGTTTTAAGATCGTCTTGGTCATCAGCGTCCGATCCTGGTGCTTTCATCTTCTTCCGTAGGGCTTCGATCTTGCTGACTTCTTTTTTGTGCTCGACTTGGAGACGAGCGTTTGGATGGCTTTCGCCGGTGGACTTTCGTCCTGCAGATTGCGACGCAAGTCGCAATCTGCTGGGGTCCCCGAAGGGACCTGGGGAGGAGGTAGAGGCTTCTCTTCTAGGTCCGTAGCCGGACCTTCCTCTGTTCCGTCGGTAGAGCTCCTCCCAAAGCTCTGCCGATCCGCGGATCGATCTTGATTCAGCGGTGTCGTTGGTGATCCGATCTCCAACGACGCTGGTTTCCCTGATCTAAGATCAGCATGCGCTTCTTCATGGGCTCACGGTGAAATCCCGAGTCACCCAAAGATCCGGGCACGCGCACCATTGTGGCGAAGTGGTTCTGCGAAATCGCAAGATCGCAGGAGTCCTCTTGCACACTGCGCCCGAACTGCCGACTAACGGAGGGGGTACTCCGATCTTCCGTGAAGTTTCTTGATCTCACCTTGTGTACCCGTCGGTGGGACTAGATCGCTCCTCGGGTGATCTCGATTAGACGCGCTTGTTGTCGATCTTGCTGTCTGACAGGACAGCGGGGAGGTGGCAGCAGCGGGGATACTTCTACTCGCTGCGCCGCGTAGTTATTGAGCTTCGATCTTGGTTGTACTCAATCGATCTTGCCTCGACCAGTGTCGATCTTAGCTCGGGGGGTCTTGTAGTCGGTGTGTGACCTTTACCCAATGGTTCCAATGCGTGCTTGCCGCTTCCTATAGCGGGGTCTTGAGATTTGAGGGTTGACGAACGTCCAGCCAAGCAATCTGGGCGTAGGGGTTCTACCTAGTGTCGATCTTGATCCTGCGCGACGTCGGGAGGGCCAATCTTGTGTATCCCTACCCGGAATAGCGTAGATGAAAGAGGACTTGTGTAGTAGAAGGTAAAAACAACTCTGAATTAATGGTTAACATCCTATGCTTCCCATCTGTGGCTATCCATACTGCACTGGCTTCATAATACCTATAATAAAGTCAAGATCAATATTTACCTGTCAAGATCGATATCGCGTGGGTACAATCGTCTTGGAAGGGGATGATGGCGCACGCATTCACTTGGTCATTATAGTGAGTGTCACTATATCGAGGATCACCGTAGAGAGGGATTGCTCTTGATCTCGATTGACGGGACGAGATCGAGATCGTAAAACTTCTTATCTGCTTCACCACAAGAGCAATCCCTCTCTACGGTGATCCTCGATATAGTGACACTCACTATAATGACCAAGTGAATGCGTGCGCCATCATCCCCTTCCAAGACGATTGTACCCACGCGATATCGATCTTGACAGGTAAATATTGATCTTGACTTTATTATAGGTATTATGAAGCCAGTGCAGTATGGATAGCCACAGATGGGAAGCATAGGACGTTAACCATTAATTCAGAGTTGTTTTTACCTTCTACTACACAAGTCCTCTTTCATCTACGCTATTCCGGGTAGGGATACACAAGATTGGCCCTCCCGACGTCGCGCAGGATCAAGATCGACACTAGGTAGAACCCCTACGCCCAGATTGCTTGGCTGGACGTTCGTCAACCCTCAAATCTCAAGACCCCGCTATAGGAAGCGGCAAGCACGCATTGGAACCATTGGATAAAGGTCACACACCGACTACAAGACCCCCGAGCTAAGATCGACACTGGTCGAGGCAAGATCGATTGAGTACAACCAAGATCGAAGCTCAATAACTACGCGGCGCAGCGAGTAGAAGTATCCCCGCTGCTGCCACCTTCCCCGCTGTCCTGTCAGACAGCAAGATCGACAACAAGCGCGTCTAATCGAGATCACCCGAGGAGCGATCTAGTCCCACCGACGGGTACACAAGGTGAGATCAAGAAACTTCACGGAAGATCGGAGTACCCCCTCCGTTAGTCGGCAGTTCGGGCGCAGTGTGCAAGAGGACTCCTGCGATCTTGCGATTTCGCAGAACCAGTTCGCCACACATATATGTTGGTAGAGTATGAGGTTGTAGATGATAGTAGAATTTGTAGTGGTAGAACATAAGTTATAAAATATGTGGTTGAATGAATATAAAGTGATAGAGAATGTGATTAAGAATGATCTATATTAAATTATTAATATTAAATATGAATATATAATATATAATATAGTTGTATAGTATGTATTAGTACAAAATGTAATAATATATTATAGTATACAGTTGTAGAGTACGATATTCTATATATATTCCGCCGCGGATACACGTGTATCTGGGGGTCCTGGGGGTCCTGTTAGAGGCCTTATTTTAGGCATCCGGGGGTCCTAGCGAACGTGTATCCGGGGGTCCTTGACATCTATTGACCCAAACCAAGCAATATTGGGCAGCCTGGATTCACTAGATTAGGGACACACAATAGCATACACATGTTGGAATCGTTCTAACTTCGCCACTATTGGCTAGAATGCAACGAAACTTGATATAGACATGTTGGAGTAGATGATATGCATCTTTAACACACCTAGGTTGGGTATAGACAGGCGCAACAACCAATCAGAAAGAAGTACACATTCCGAGCACAAAACGGGTCGGAAAGAGCTGAAATTTCGGAAGATGCATACTAGACCGTCCTAAAGTTGATCGTAGTGTTTACCATATTGTTGCGGTACGAATGATTCAGCCAATCAGCGATCGACGTCCATTTTGAAGTCCAGCGAAAGCACATTCCTACAAGTGGCTTTGTAGTCGTAATAAGAGCACTATTCCTATGCGGCGTCGAATTAGGTTGCACATCTACCATGATTTCATCCACTGAATGGAAGATAAGTATCATATACCGAAATCAAGTGAAATCCGCATTCAATACGTTCACAGCACTGTGATTCGAATGTCAATGCGAAAATCGAGGTGGAAGCGATCTAGTTGAGAATTCCGTCGCGATGGAACGTCTTTTTTGTGCACAGAACATATGGTAAGTGACTACACATCATAGGGGAACATGTCCGAGCACTGACATCCAGTTTTCCGCGGACAACCATGTCAGAAGGACTGTATCTGTGTGCAAATGTGTGCGATCTTTACATAGCCAGGACGATACTGGATATAGACGCTACACTCGCTCCGATAACGCCATTCAATATACCATAATACGTAGATATGATTTGCGCCCTCGGTTGCGTCAAACGACCAAGTATTGACCTCAATATCGCCATTCAAAGTGACCGCCTACAAACTCGACCCCGGACATGCTATATATATTCCGCCGCGGATACACGTGTATCTGGGGGTCCTGGGGTCCTGTTAGAGGCCTTATTTTAGGCATCCGGGGTCCTAGCGAACGTGTATCCGGGGGTCCTTGACATCTGTTGACCCAAACCAAGCAATATTGGGCAGCCTGGATTCACTAGATTAGGGACACACATAGCATACACATGTTGGAATCGTTCTAACTTCGCCATTATTGGCTGGAATGCAACGAAACTTGATATAGACATGTTGGAGTAGATGATATGCATCTTTAACACACCTAGGTTGGGTATAGACAGGCGCAACAACCAATCAGAAAGAAGTACATTACGAGCACAAAACGGGTCGGAAAGAGCTGAAATTTCGGGAAGATGCATACTAGACCATCCTAAAGTTGATCGTAGTGTTTACCATATGTTGCGGTACGAATGATTCAGCCAATCAGCGATCGACGTCCATTTTGAAGTCCAGCGAAAGCACATTCCTACAAGTGGCTTTGTAGTCGTAATACAGAGCACTCTTTCCTATGCGGTGTCGAATTAGGTTGCACATCTACATGATTTCATCCACTGAATGGAAGATCAGTATCATATACTGAAATCAAGTGAAATCCGCATTCAATACGTTCACAGCACTGTAATTCGAATGTCAATGCGAAAATCGAGGTGGAAGCGATCTAGTTGAGAATTCCGTCGCGATGAAACGTCTTTTTGTGCACAGAACATATGGTAAGTGATTACACATCATAGGAGCACATGTCCGAGCACTGACATCCAGCATTACCCAGACAACCATGTCAGAAGGACTGTATCTGTGTGCAAATGTGTGCGATCTTTACATAGCCAGGACGATACTGGATATAGACGCTACACTCGCTCCGATAACGCCATTCAATATACCATAATACGTAGATATGATTTGCGCCCTCGGTTGCGTCAAACGACCAATTATTGACCTCAATATCGCCATTCAAAGTGACCGCCTCCAAACTCGACCCCGGACATGCTATATATATTCCGCCGCGGATACACGTGTATCTGGGGGTCCTGGGGGTCCTGTTAGAGGCCTTATTTTAGGCATCCGGGGGTCCTAGCGAACGTGTATCCGGGGGCCCTTGACATCTGTTGACCCAAACCAAGCAATATTGGGCAGCCTGGATTCACTAGATTAGGTACCCACAATAGCATACACATTTTGGAATCGTTCTAACTTCGCCACTATTGGCTGGAATGCAACGAAACTTGATATAGACATGTTGGAGTAGATGATATGCATCTTTAACACACCTAGGTTGGGTATAGACAGGCGCAACAACCAATCAGAAAGAAGTACACATCCGAGCACAAAACGGGTCGGAAAGAGCTGAAATTCGGGAAGATGCATACTAGACCGTCCTAAAGTTGATCGTAGTGTTTACCATATGTTGCGGTACGAATGATTCAGCCAATCAGCGATCGACGTCCATTTGAAGTCCAGAAAAGCACATTCCTACAAGTGGCTTTGTAGTCGTAATACAGAGCACTCTTTCCTATGCGGGTCGTCGAATTAGGTTGCACATCTACCATGATTTCATCCACTGAATGGAAGATCAGTATCATATACTGAAATCAAGTGAAAACCGCATTCAATACGTTCACAGCACTGTAATTCGAATGTCAATGCGAAAATCGAGGTGGAAGCGATCTAGTTGAGAATTCCGTCGCGATGAAACGTCTTTTTTGTGCACAGAACATATGGTAAGGATTACACATCATAGGAGCACATGCCGAGCACTGACATCCAGCATTACCCAGACAACCATGTCAGAAGGACTGTATCTGTGTGCAAATGTGTGCGATCTTTACATAGCCAGGACGATACTGGATATAGACGCTACACTCGCTCCGATAACGCCATTCAATATACCATAATACGTAGATATGATTTGCGCCTCGGTTGCGTCAAACGACCAATTATTGACCTCAATATCGCCATTCAAGTCACAGTGACCGCCTCAAACTTGACCCCGGACATGCTATATATTCCGCCGCGGATACACGTGTATCTGGGGGTCTGGGGGTCCTGTTAGAGGCCTTATTTTAGGCATCGGGGTCCTAGCGAACGTGTATCCGGGGGCCCTTGACATCTGTTGACCCAAACCAAGCAATATTGGGCAGCCTGGATTCACTAGATTAGGTACCACAATAGCATACACATTTGGAATCGTTCTAACTTCGCCACTATTGGCTGGAATGCAACGAAACTTGATATAGACATGTTGGAGTAGATGATATGCATCTTTAACACACCTAGGTTGGGTATAGACAGGCGCAACAACCAATCAGAAAGAAGTACACATTCCGAGCACAAAACGGGTCGGAAAGAGCTGAAATTTCGGGAAGATGCATACTAGACCATCCTAAAGTTGATCGTAGTGTTTACCATATGTTGCGGTACGAATGATTCAGCCAATCAGCGATCGACGTCCATTTTGAAGTCCAGCGAAAGCACATTCCTACAAGTGGCTTTGTAGTCGTAATAAGAGCACTCTTTCCTATGCGGTGTCGAATTAGGTTGCACATCTACCATGATTTCATCCACTGAATGGAAGATCAGTATCACATACTGAAATCAAGTGAAAACCGCATTCAATACGTTCACAGCACTGTGTAATTCGAATGTCAATGCGAAAATCGAGGTGGAAGCGATCTAGTTGAGAATTCCGTCGCGATGAAACGTCTTTTTTGTGCACAGAACATATGTAAGTGATTACACATCATAGGAGCACATGCCGAGCACTGACATCCAGCATTACCCAGACAACCATGTCAGAAGGACTGTATCTGTGTGCAAATGTGTGCGATGTTTACATAGCCAGGACGATACGGATATAGACGCTACACTCGCTCCGAACGCCATTCAATATACCATAATACGTAGATATGATTTGCGCCCTCGGTTGCGTCAAACGACCAATTATTGACCTCAATATCGCCATTCAAAGTGACCGCCTCAAACTTGACCCCGGACATGCTATATATATTCCGCCGCGGATACACGTGTATCTGGGGGTCCTGGGGGTCCTGTTAGAGGCCTTATTTTAGGCATCCGGCGGGTCCTAGCGAACGTGTATCCGGGGGCCCTTGACATCTGTTGACCCAAACCAAGCAATATTGGGCAGCCTGGATTCACTAGATTAGGTACCACAATAGCATACACATTTTGGAATCGTTCTAACTTCGCCACTATTGGCTGGAATGCAACGAAACTTGATATAGACATGTTGGAGTAGATGATATGCATCTTTAACACACCTAGGTTGGGTATAGACAGGCGCAACAACCAATCAGAAAGAAGTACACATTCCGAGCACAAAACGGGTCGGAAAGAGCTGAAATTTCGGGAAGATGCATACTAGACCATCCTAAAGTTGATCGTAGTGTTTACCATATGTTGCGGTACGAATGATTCAGCCAATCAGCGATCGACGTCCATTTTGAAGTCCAGCGAAAGCACATTCCTACAAGTGGCTTTGTAGTCGTAATACAGAGCACTATTTCCTATGCGGCGTCGAATTAGGTTGCACATCTACCATGATTTCATCCACTGAATGGAAGATCAGTATCATATACCGAAATCAAGTGAAATCCGCATTCAATACGTTCACAGCACTGTAATTCGAATGTCAATGCGAAAATCGAGGTGGAAGCGATCTAGTTGAGAATTCCGTCGCGATGGAACGTCTTTTTTGTGCACAGAACATATGGTAAGTGATTACACATCATAGGGGCACATGTGTGAGTCGACAGATGACATCCAGCATTACCCAGACAACCATGTCAGAAGGACTGTATCTGTGTGCAAATGTGTGCGATGTTTACATAGCCAGGACGATACAGGATATAGACGCTACACTCGCTCCGATAACGCCATTCAATATACCATAATACGTAGATATGATTTGCGCCCTCGGTTGCGTCAAACGACCAAGTATTGACCTCAATATCGCCATTCAAAGTGACCGCCTAAAACTCGACCCCGGACATGCTATATATATTCCGCCGCGGATACACGTGTATCTGGGGTCCTGGGGGTCCTGTTAGAGGCCTTATTTTAGGCATCCGGGGGTCCTAGCGAACGTGTATCCGGGGGCCCTTGACATCTGTTGACCCAAACCAAGCAATATTGGGCAGCCTGGATTCACTAGATTAGGTACCCACAATAGCATACACATTTTGGAATCGTTCTAACTTCGCCACTATTGGCTGGAATGCAACGAAACTTGATATAGACATGTTGGAGTAGATGATATGCATCTTTAACACACCTAGGTTGGGTATAGACAGGCGCAACAACCAATCAGAAAGAAGTACACATTCCGAGCACAAAACGGGTCGGAAGAGCTGAAATTTCGGGAAGATGCATTCATCCAATGATCGATTTTATATTTCCGGACGTCCATTTTTGAAGTCCAGCGAAAGCACATTCCTACAAGTGGCTTTGTAGTCGTAATACAGAGCACTATTTCCTATGCGGCGTCGAATTAGGTTGCACATCTACCATGATTTCATCCACTGAATGGAAGATAAGTATCATATACTGAAATCAAGTGAAATCCGCATTCAATACGTTCACAGCACTGTGATTCGAATGTCAATGCGAAAATCGAGGTGGAAGCGATCTAGTTGAGAATTCCGTCGCGATGGAACGTCTTTTTTGTGCACAGAACATATGGTAAGTGACTACACATCATAGGAGCACATGTCCGAGCACTGACATCCAGCATTACCCAGACAACCATGTCAGAAGGACTGTATCTGTGTGCAAATGTGTGCGATGTTTACATAGCCAGGACGATACAGGATATAGACGCTACACTCGCTCCGATAACGCCATTCAAATACCATAATACGTAGATATGATTTGCGCCCTCGGTTGCGTCAAACGACCAATTATTGACCTCAATATCGCCATTCAAAGTGACCGCCTCCAAACTTGACCCCGGACATGCTATATATATTCCGCCGCGGATACACGTGTATCTGGGGGTCCTGGGGGTCCTGTTAGAGGCCTTATTTTAGGCATCCGGGGGTCCTAGCGAACGTGTATCCGGGGGCCCTTGACATCTGTTGACCCAAACCAAGCAATATTGGGCAGCCTGGATTCACTAGATTAGGTACCCACAATAGCATACACTTTGGAATCGTTCTAACTTCGCCACTATTGGCTGGAATGCAACGAAACTTGATATAGACATGTTGGAGTAGATGATATGCATCTTTAACACACCTAGGTTGGGTATAGACAGGCGCAAACAACCAATCAGAAAGAAGTACACATTCCGAGCACAAAACGGGTCGGAAAGAGCTGAAATTTCGGGAAGATGCATACTAGACCATCCTAAAGTTGATCGTAGTGTTTACCATATGTTGCGGTACGAATGATTCAGCCAATCAGCGATCGACGTCCATTTTGAAGTCCAGCGAAAGCACATTCCTACAAGTGGCTTTGTAGTCGTAATACAGAGCACTATTTCCTATGCGGGTCGAATTAGGTTGCACATCTACATGATTTCATCCACTGAATGGAAGATAAGTATCATATACCGAAATCAAGTGAAATCCGCATTCAATACGTTCACAGCACTGTGATTCGAATGTCAATGCGAAAATCGAGGTGGAAGCGATCTAGTTGAGAATTCCGTCGCGATGAGAACGTCTTTTTTGTGCACAGAACATATGGTAAGTGACTACACATCATAGGAGCACATGTCCGAGCACTGACATCCAGCATTACCCAGACAACCATGTCAGAAGGACTGTATCTGTGTGCAAATGTGTGCGATGTTTACATAGCCAGGACGATACAGGATATAGACGCTACACTCGCTCCGATAACGCCATTCAATATACAAATACGTAGATATGATTTGCGCCTCGGTTGCGTCAAACGACCAATTATTGACCTCAATATCGCCATTCAAAGTGACCGCCTCCAAACTTGACCCCGGACATGCTATATATATTCCGCCGCGGATACACGTGTATGGGGGTCCTGGGGGTCCTGTTAGAGGCCTTATTTTAGGCATCGGGGGTCCTAGCGAACGTGTATCCGGGGGCCCTTGACATCTGTTGACCCCAACCAAGCAATATTGGGCAGCCTGGATTCACTAGATTAGGTACCCACAATAGCATACACATTTTGGAATCGTTCTAACTTCGCCACTATTGGCTGGAATGCAACGAAACTTGATATAGACATGTTGGAGTAGATGATATGCATCTTTAACACACCTAGGTTGGGTATAGACAGGCGCAACAACCAATCAGAAAGAAGTACACATTCGAGCACAAAACGGGTCGGAAAGAGCTGAAATTTCGGGAAGATGCATACTAGACATCCTAAAGTTGATCGTAGTGTTTACCATATGTTGCGGTACGAATGATTCAGCCAATCAGCGATCGACGTCCATTTTGAAGTCCAGCGAAAGCACATTCCTACAAGTGGCTTTGTAGTCGTAATACAGAGCACTATTTCCTATGCGGCGTCGAATTAGGTTGCACATCTACCATGATTTCATCCACTGAATGGAAGATAAGTATCATATACCGAAATCAAGTGAAATCCGCATTCAATACGTTCACAGCACTGTGATTCGAATGTCAATGCGAAATCGAGGTGGAAGCGATCTAGTTGAGAATTCCGTCGCGATGGAAACGTCTTTTTTGTGCACAGAACATATGGTAAGTGACTACACATCATAGGAGCACATGTCCGAGCACTGACATCCAGCATTACCCAGACAACCATGTCAGAAGGACTGTATCTGTGTGCAAATGTGTGCGATGTTACATAGCCAGGACGATACAGGATATAGACGCTACACTCGCTCCGATAACGCCATTCAATATACCATAATACGTAGATATGATTTGCGCCCTCGGTTGCGTCAAACGACCAATGAATTGAATCAATCGCCATTCAAGTGACCGCCTCCAAACTCGACCCCGGACATGCTATATATATTCCGCCGCGGATACACGTGTATCTGGGGGTCCTGTTAGAGGCCTTATTTTAGGCATCCGGGGGTCCTAGCGAACGTGTATCCGGGGGCCCTTGACATCTGTTGACCCAAACCAAGCAATATTGGGCAGCCTGGATTCACTAGATTAGGTACCACAATAGCATACACATTTTGGAATCGTTCTAACTTCGCCACTATTGGCTGGAATGCAACGAAACTTGATATAGACATGTTGGAGTAGATGATATGCATCTTTAACACACCTAGGTTGGGTATAGACAGGCGCAACAAACAATCAGAAAGAAGTCAGAAAGAAGTACACATTACAGCACAAAACGGGTCGGAAAGAGCTGAAATTTCGGGAAGATGCATACTAGACCATCCTAAAGTTGATCGTAGTGTTTACCATATGTTGCGGTACGAATGATTCAGCCAATCAGCGATCGACGTCCATTTTGAAGTCCAGCGAAAGCACATTCCTACAAGTGGCTTTGTAGTCGTAATACAGAGCACTATTTCCTATGCGGCGTCGAATTAGGTTGCACATCTACCATGATTTCATCCACTGAATGGAAGATAAGTATCATATACCGAAATCAAGTGAAATCCGCATTCAATACGTTCACAGCACTGTGATTCGAATGTCAATGCGAAAATCGAGGTGGAAGCGATCTAGTTGAGAATTCCGTCGCGATGGACGTCTTTTTTGTGCACAGAACATATGGTAAGTGACTACACATCATAGGAGCACATGTCCGAGCACTGACATCCAGCATTACCCAGACAACCATGTCAGAAGGACTGTATCTGTGTGCAAATGTGTGCGATGTTTACATAGCCAGGACGATACAGGATATAGACGCTACACTCGCTCCGATAACGCCATTCAATATACCATAATACGTAGATATGATTTGCGCCCTCGGTTGCGTCAAACGACCAATTATTGACCTCAATATCGCCATTCAAAGTGACCGCCTCCAAACTCGACCCCGGACATGCTATATATATTCCGCCGCGGATACACGTGTATCTGGGGGTCCTGGGGGTCCTGTTAGAGGCCTTATTTTAGGCATCCGGGGGTCCTAGCGAACGTGTATCCGGGGGCCCTTGACATCTGTTGACCCAAACCAAGCAATATTGGGCAGCCTGGATTCACTAGATTAGGTACCCACAATAGCATACACATTTTGGAATCGTTCTAACTTCGCCACTATTGGCTGGAATGCAACGAAACTTGATATAGACATGTTGGAGTAGATGATATGCATCTTTAACACACCTAGGTTGGGTATAGACAGGCGCAACAACCAATCAGAAAGAAGTACACATTCCGAGCACAAAACGGGTCGGAAAGAGCTGAAATTTCGGGAAGATGCATACTAGACCATCCTAAAGTTGATCGTAGTGTTTACCATATGTTGCGGTACGAATGATTCAGCCAATCAGCGATCGACGTCCATTTTGAAGTCCAGCGAAAGCACATTCCTACAAGTGGCTTTGTAGTCGTAATACAGAGCACTATTTCCTATGCGGCGTCGAATTAGGTTGCACATCTACCATGATTTCATCCACTGAATGGAAGATAAGTATCATATACCGAAATCAAGTGAAATCCGCATTCAATACGTTCACAGCACTGTGATTCGAATGTCAATGCGAAAATCGAGGTGGAAGCGATCTAGTTGAGAATTCCGTCGCGATGGAACGTCTTTTTTGTGCACAGAACATATGGTAAGTGACTACACATCATAGGAGCACATGTCCGAGCACTGACATCCAGCATTACCCAGACAACCATGTCAGAAGGACTGTATCTGTGTGCAAATGTGTGCGATGTTTACATAGCCAGGACGATACAGGATATAGACGCTACACTCGCTCCGATAACGCCATTCAATATACCATAATACGTAGATATGATTTGCGCCCTCGGTTGCGTCAAACGACCAATTATTGACCTCAATATCGCCATTCAAAGTGACCGCCTCCAAACTCGACCCCGGACATGCTATATATATTCCGCCGCGGATACACGGTGTCTGGGGGTCCTGGGGGTCCTGTTAGAGGCCTTATTTAGGCATCCGGGGGTCCTAGCGAACGTGTATCCGGGGGCCCTTGACATCTGTTGACCCAAACCAAGCAATATTGGGCAGCCTGGATTCACTAGATTAGGTACCCACAATAGCATACACATTTTGGAATCGTTCTAACTTCGCCACTATTGGCTGGAATGCAACGAAACTTGATATAGACATGTTGGAGTAGATGATATGCATCTTTAACACACCTAGGTTGGGTATAGACAGGCGCAACAACCAATCAGAAAGAAGTACACATTCCGAGCACAAAACGGGTCGGAAAGAGCTGAAATTTCGGGAAGATGCATACTAGACCATCCTAAAGTTGATCGTAGTGTTTACCATATGTTGCGGTACGAATGATTCAGCCAATCAGCGATCGACGTCCATTTTGAAGTCCAGCGAAAGCACATTCCTACAAGTGGCTTTGTAGTCGTAATACAGAGCACTATTTCCTATGCGGCGTCGAATTAGGTTGCACATCTACCATGATTTCATCCACTGAATGGAAGATAAGTATCATAATACCGAAATCAAGTGAAATCCGCATTCAATACGTTCACAGCACTGTGATTCGAATGTCAATGCGAAAATCGAGGTGGAAGCGATATAGTTGAGAATTCCGTCGCGATGGAACGTCTTTTTTGTGCACAGAACATATGGTAAGTGACTACACATCATAGGAGCACATGTCCGAGCACTGACATCCAGCATTACCCAACAACCATGTCAGAAGGACTGTATCTGTGTGCAAATGTGTGCGATCTTTACATAGCCAGGACGATACTGGATATGACGCTACACTCGCTCCGATAACGCCATTCAACGCACCGTGACACGTAGATATGATTTGCGCCCTCGGTTGCGTCAAACACCAAGTATTGACCTCAATATCGCCATTCAAAGTGACCGCCTACAAACTGACCCGGACATGCTAATATATATTCCGCCGCGGATACACGTGTATCTGGGGGTCCTGGGGGTCCTGTTAGAGGCCTTATTTAGGCATCCGGGGGTCCTAGCGAACGTGTATCGGGGGTCCTTGACATCTGTTGACCCAAACCAAGCAATATTGGGCAGCCTGAATTCACTAGATTAGGTACACACACTAGCATACACATTTTGGAATCGTTCTAACTTCGCCACTATTGGCTGGAAGGCAACGAAACTTGATATAGACATGTTGGAGTAGATGATATGCATCCTTAACACACCTAGGTTGGGTATAGACAGGCGCAACAACCAATCAGAAAGAAGTACACATTACGAGCACAAAACGGGTCGGAAAGAGCTGAAATTTCGGGAAGATGCATACTAGACCATCCTAAAGTTGATCGTAGTGTTTACCATATGTTGCGGTACGAATGATTCAGCCAATCAGCGATCGACGTCCATTTTGAAGTCCAACAAAAGCACATTGCTACAAGTGGCTTTGTAGTCGTACTAAAGAGCATCATTTTCTATGCGGCGTCGAATTAGGTTGCACATCTACCGTGAATTCATCCACTGAATGGAAGATCAGTATCATATACCGAAATCAAGTGAAATCCGCATTCAATACGTTCACAGCACTGTGATTCGAATGTCAATGCGAAAATCGAGGTGGAAGCGATCTAGTTGAGAATTCCGTCGCGATGGAACGTCTTTTTGTGCACAGAACATATGGTAAGTGACTACACATCATAGGAGCACATGTCCGAGCACTGACATCCAGCATTACCCAGACAACCATGTCAGAAGGACTGTATCTGTGTGCAAATGTGTGCGATCTTTACATAGCCAGGACGATACTGGATATAGACGCTACACTCGCTCCGATAACGCTATTCAACGCACCGTGACACGTAGATATGATTTGCGCCCTCGGTTGCGTCAAACCACCAAGTATTGACATCAATATCGCCATTCAAAGTGACCGCCTACAAACTCGACCCCGGACATGCTATATATATTCCGCCGCGGATACACGTGTATCTGGGGGTCCTGGGGGTCCTGTTAGAGGCCTTATTTTAGGCATCCGGGGGTCCTAGCGAACGTGTATCCGGGGGTCCTTGACATCTGTTGACCCAAACCAAGCAATATTGGGCAGCCTGAATTCACTAGATTAGGTACACACACTAGCATACACATTTTGGAATCGTTCTAACTTCGCCACTATTGGCTGGAATGCAACGAAACTTGATATAGACATGTTGGAGTAGATGATATGCATCCTTAACACACCTAGGTTGGGTATAGACAGGCGCAACAACCAATCAGAAAGAAGTACACATTCCGAGCACAAAACGGGTCGGAATGAGCTGAAATTTCGGAAAGATGCATACTAGACCATCCTAAAGTTGATCGTAGTGTTTACCATATGTTGCGGTACGAATGATTCAGCCAATCAGCGATCGACGTCCATTTTGAAGTCCAACAAAAGCACATTACTACAAGTGGCTTTGTAGTCGTAATACAGAGCACTCTTTCCTATGCGGTGTCGAATTAGGTTGCACATCTACCATGATTTCATCCACTGAATGGAAGATAAGTATCGTATACTGAAATCAAGTGAAATCCGTATTCAATACGTTCACAGCACTGTAATTCGAATGTCAATGCGAAAATCGAGGTGGAAGCGATCTAGTTGAGAATTCCGTCGCGATGGAACGTCTTTTTTGTGCACAGAACATATGGTAAGTGACTACACATCATAGGAGCACATGTCCGAGCACTGACATCCAGCATTACCCAGACAACCATGTCAGAAGGACTGTATCTGTGTGCAAATGTGTGCGATCTTTACATAGCCAGGACGATACTGGATATAGACGCTACACTCGCTCCGATAACGCCATTCAACGCACCGTGACACGTAGATATGATTTGCGCCCTCGGTTGCGTCAAACCACCAAGTATTGACCTCAATATCGCCATTCAAAGTGACCGCCTACAAACTCGACCCCGGACATGCTATATATATTCCGCCGCGGATACACGTGTATCTGGGGGTCCTGGGGTCCTGTTAGAGGCCTTATTTTAGGCATCCGGGGGTCCTAGCGAACGTGTATCCGGGGGTCCTTGACATCTGTTGACCCAAACCAAGCAATATTGGGCAGCCTGGATTCACTAGATTAGGTACACACACTAGCATACACATTTTGGAATCGTTCTAACTTCGCCACTATTGGCTGGAATGCAACGAAACTTGATATAGACATGTTGGAGTAGATGATATGCATCTTAACACACCTAGGTTGGGTATAGACAGGCGCAACAACCAATCAGAAAGAAGTACACATTCCGAGCACAAAACGGGTCGGAATGAGCTGAAATTTCGGGAAGATGCATACTAGACCATCCTAAAGTTGATCGTAGTGTTTACCATATGTTGCGGTACGAATGATTCAGCCAATCAGCGATCGACGTCCATTTTGAAGTCCAACAAAAGCACATTGCTACAAGTGGCTTTGTAGTCGTACTAAAGAGCATCATTTTCTATGCGGCGTCGAATTAGGTTGCACATCTACCATGATTTCATCCACTGAATGGAAGATCAGTATCATATACCGAAATCAAGTGAAATCCGCATTCAATACGTTCACAGCACTGTGATTCGAATGTCAATGCGAAAATCGAGGTGGAAGCGATCTAGTTGAGAATTCCGTCGCGATGGAACGTCTTTTTTGTGCACAGAACATATGGTAAGTGACTACACATCATAGGAGCACATGTCCGAGCACTGACATCCAGCATTACCCAGACAACCATGTCAGAAGGACTGTATCTGTGTGCAAATGTGTGCGATCTTTACATAGCCAGGACGATACTGGATATAGACGCTACACTCGCTCCGATAACGCCATTCAACGCACCGTGACACGTAGATATGATTTGCGCCCTCGGTTGCGTCAAACCACCAATTATTGACCTCAATATCGCCATTCAAAGTGACCGCCTACAAACTCGACCCCGGACATGCTATATATATTCCGCCGCGGATACACGTGTATCTGGGGGTCCTGGGGGTCCTGTTAGAGGCCTTATTTTAGGCATCCGGGGGTCCTAGCGAACGTGTATCCGGGGGCCCTTGACATCTGTTGACCCAAACCAAGCAATATTGGGCAGCCTGGATTCACTAGATTAGGTACCCACAATAGCATACACATTTTGGAATCGTTCTAACTTCGCCACTATTGGCTGGAATGCAACGAAACTTGATATAGACATGTTGGAGTAGATGATATGCATCTTTAACACACCTAGGTTGGGTATAGACAGGCGCAACAACCAATCAGAAAGAAGTACACATTCCGAGCACAAAACGGGCCGGAAAGAGCTGAAATTTCGGGAAGATGCATACTAGACCATCCTAAAGTTGATCGTAGTGTTTACCATATGTTGCGGTACGAATGATTCAGCCAATCAGCGATCGACGTCCATTTTGAAGTCCAGAGAAAGCACATTCCTACAAGTGGCTTTGTAGTCGTACTAAAGAGCATCATTTCTATGCGGCGTCGAATTAGGTTGCACATCTACCATGATTTCATCCACTGAATGGAAGATCAGTATTCTATACTGAAATCAAGTGAAATCCGCATTCAATACGTTCACAGCACTGTAATTCGAATGTCAATGCGAAAATCGAGGTGGAAGCGATCTAGTTGAGAATTCCGTCGCGATGAAACGTCTTTTTGTGCACAGAACATATGGTAAGTGATTACACATCATAGGAGTACATGCCCGAACACTAGCGTCCAGCATTACCCAGACAACCATGTCAGAAGGACTGTATCTGTGTGCAAATGTGTGCGATCTTTACATAGCCAGGACGATACTGGATATAGACGCTACACTCGCTCCGATAACGCTATTCAACGCACCGTGACACGTAGATATGATTTGCGCCCTCGGTTGCGTCAAACCACCAAGTATTGACCTCAATATCGCCATTCAAAGTGACCGCCTACAAACTCGACCCCGGACATGCTATATATATTCCGCCGCGGATACACGTGTATCTGGGGGTCCTGGGGGTCCTGTTAGAGGCCTTATTTTAGGCATCGGGGGTCCTAGCGAACGTGTATCCGGGGGCCCTTGACATCTGTTGACCCAAACCAAGCAATATTGGGCAGCCTGGATTCACTAGATTAGGTACCCACAATAGCATACACATTTTGGAATCGTTCTAACTTCGCCACTATTGGCTGGAATGCAACGAAACTTGATATAGACATGTTGGAGTAGATGATATGCATCTTTAACACACCTAGGTTGGGTATAGACAGGCGCAACAACCAATCAGAAAGAAGTATACATTCCGAGCACAAAACGGGCCGGAAACAGCTCAAATTTCAGGAAGATGCATACTAGACCATCCTAAAGTTGATCGTAGTGTTTACCATATGTTGCGGTACGAATGATTCAGCCAATCAGCGATCGACGTCCATTTTGAAGTCCAGAGAAAGCACATTGCTACAAGTGTCTTTGTAGTCGTACTAAAGAGCATCATTTTCTATGCGGCGTCGAATTAGGTTGCACATCTACCGTGAATTCATCCACTGAATGGAAGATCAGTATTCTATAATGAAATCAAGTGAAATCCGCATTCAATACGTTCACAGCACTGTAATTCGAATGTCAATGCGAAAATCGAGGTGGAAGCGATCTAGTTGAGAATTCCGTCACGGTGAAACGTCTTTTCTGTGCACAGAACATATGGTAAGTGATTACACATCATAGGAGTACATGCCCGAACACTAGCGTCCAACATTACCCAGACAACCATGTCAGTAGGACTGTATCTGTGTGCAAATGTGTGCGATCTTTACATAGCCAGGACGATACTGGATATAGACGCTACACTCGCTCCGATAACGCTATTCAACGCACCGTGACACGTAGATATGATTTGCGCCCTCGGTTGCGTCAAACCACCAAGTATTGACATCAATATCGCCATTCAAAGTGACCGCCTACAAACTCGACCCCGGACATGCTATATATATTCCGCCGCGGATACACGTGTATCTGGGGGTCCTGGGGGTCCTGTTAGAGGCCTTATTTTAGGCATCCGGGGGTCCTAGCGAACGTGTATCCGGGGGCCCTTCACATCTGTTGACCCAAACCAAGCAATATTGGGCAGCCTAGATTCACTAGATTAGGTTCACATCGTAGCATGTACATTTTGGAATCGTTCTAACTTCGTCACTATTGGCTGGAATGCAACGAAACTTGATATAGACATGTTGGAGTAGATGGTATGCATCTTTAACACACCTAGGTTGGGTATAGACAGGCGCAACAACCAATCAGAAAGAAGTACACATTCCGAGCACAAAACGGGTCGGAAAGAGCTGAAATTTCGGGAAGATGCATACTAGACCGTCCTAAAGTTGATCGTAGTGTTTACCATATGTTGCGGTACGAATGATTCAGCCAATCAGCGATCGACGTCCATTTTGAAGTCCAGAGAAAGCACATTGCTACAAGTGTCTTTGTAGTCGTACTAAAGAGCATCATTTTCTATGCGGCGTCGAATTAGGTTGCACATCTACCGTGAATTCATCCACTGAATGGAAGATCAGTATTCTATAATGAAATCAAGTGAAATCCGCATTCAATACGTTCACAGCACTGTAATTCGAATGTCAATGCGAAAATCGAGGTGGAAGCGATCTAGTTGAGAATTCCGTCACGGTGAAACGTTTTTCTGTGCACAGAACATATGGTAAGTGATTACACATCATAGGAGTACATGCCCGAACACTAGCGTCCAACATTACCCAGACAACCATGTCAGTAGGACTGTATCTGTGTGCAAATGTGTGCGATCTTTACATAACCAGGACGACGCCGGATATAGACGATACGCTCGCTCCGATAACGTCATTCAATATACCATAATACGTAGATATGATTTGCGCCCTCGGTTGCGTCAAACGACCAAGTATTGACATCAATATCGCCATTCAAAGTGACCGCCTACAAACTCGACCCCGGACATGCTATATATATTCCGCCGCGGATACACGTGTATCTGGGGGTCCTGGGGGTCCTGTTTGAGGCCTTATTTTAGGCATCCGGGGGTCCTAGCGAACGTGTATCCGGGGGTCCTTGGCATCTGTTGACCCAAACCAAGCAATATTGGGCAGCCTGAATTCACTAGATTAGGTACACACACTAGCATACACATTTTGGAATCGTTCTAACTTCGCCACTATTGGCTGGAATGCAACGAAACTTGATATAGACATGTTGGAGTAGATGATATGCATCCTTAACACACCTAGGTTGGGTATAGACAGGCGCAACAACCAATCAGAAAGAAGTACACATTCCGAGCACAAAACGGGTCGGAAAGAGCTGAAATTTCGGGAAGATACATACTAGACTGTCCTAAAGTTGATCGTCTAGTTGATGCGAGAGCGAGAAGATAAGACGACAGTTGTTGGCTTCAGGACATGATGTGAGGACGAGTGCGTATTTGATTGGAGCGTTTCACTGATGACACGGGATTATTTTACCCTGGTGTGCCACAGTGAGTACGCATACTTAATGTAATTTAAAAGTCTCTGTTACTAGGTGCCAGCACTGCCAATTCTAGTGATGGAGTCAATTCTGGTGTTAATAGCGAGATTTGAAACTGCTATCAATTCACACGCAGCGAAATGCAACTTAAAGATGTCTGCAGCTCTGAAGAACATCGCAGTCTAAACAGAAGTATAGTTGTTACACCCAAACGACAGCGTTACGCCTTCCCAAGCTAAAATCGTAGAGATCATGAACTGAAGTGATTATTTTTTAATCTTAACCGTGTACTAAATGCGCACACTCCATGCGTCTGTGTCATTTCTAGAAAGAACCATTATAATCCAATCATCGGTGTTGGTTTCGAAGCCATGTCAGGATACAAACAAAGACGGATATGTTGTGCGAAGTAAGTAATTACAAAACCGCTGTAAATATTATAATAGTTGAATATGTCGTGATAGAATTTATGTTAGCAGGAAATGTGATATAATTGTAAAAACAAAAATACAGAATAAAGGTAAGGATTGTAGTAATAAATACGTAGTGATAAAATTTACGTAGGTAGCGGAATTAATGTTATTGTAAGTAAAAAAAGAAATGATGAAGTTGAAATATGTGATAATAAATACGGTGAAGAAGTAGAATATTATAGATTGAGTAAAGGATTGAAATCGATAAAGATTATTTGTTGAAAAAAGGTGTATGTGAAGAAAATTATAGCAGAATTTGTAGTGATAGATTTTATGTAGGAAACAAGTAAGAGTATAGTAAGTGAAAGAATATTTGAAAATAATGAGGGTTGTAATAAAAATGGTGATAAAATTGTATAATATAGTAGAGTGTGTAGTTATTGAGAAAGTGATATTGAAGTTAATAAAGGAAATGGATGCGGTTTTAAAGGTGGGGAGTATTTAATTTGAAATAGTAGAGTAGGTAGTGGTAGAGTAAGATAACGGAAAATAAATTTTGGTAAGGAATTTGGTAAAATTGTTTTGATTATAGAGGAAGAATGTGTACAGAATGATGTTGTAAAAGATGCAATAGTAGAAGATAGTAATGTAGAGTAAAGCAGTGGGATTGGTGACGGTTGGTTATGTGATTGTAGAATGTTTGTTGGTAGATTATGGGTATGTATATGAATAAAATTGTAGAGTAGTTGGTGATGATGGGATATGTGGTTGTAGTTAATGTGATGGTAGAAAAAACAATGGTAGAGTATCAGTTTGTAAAGTATGTGGTTATTGAGTATGAAGTTATAGTGTGTGTGGTTAAGAATGCGGTATATTGGAGGTGGTGATATTTAATGTGATTGTGAAGAATATAATTGTATAGTATAATGAATGATGTAGGTTATTACAGCAGTGGAAGGTATGGTAGCAAAATTGTAGAAGGTGTTTTATGTAGTGGTAAAATATGTATGGTAAAGTATATGGTTGTATATGAATATAATAGTAGAATAATCAGTAATAATGATAGATGTGGTTGTAGAGAGTATGATAGAAGAATATGTAGTGGAAGAGTATATAGTTGTAAAATGTATGGTAAAGTGAGTATGAAGTGAAAAGGTACGTGATAAGTGAAGTGGAATATAGGAAACGGAAATATATATTGTGATTAATAAAGTTGAAATATGTAGTTGTGAAGAATATGATAGTAAGATATATTGATATTGAATAAATATGATTGTTACAGTGTAAGTATATAATAGTAAAATATGTGATAGCAGAATATGTTATAGTGGAGTAAGTAAATGTAGGGTTTGTGATTGTAGGGTTTAGGGTCCCTTAAGGGCATCATCCTCCATACTGTTAATACTGGGAGATGCCACCCATTTCCGCGCAACTGCATGATGATCCCTTCAAATAGGGACTTACCACAGTGAAGTGGCATGATGAGCTTTGCAAAAATGATGAGCCATAATGACTTGAATTTTGTATATGTTGAGCGCCACTTTTTCGGCTGGGACTTAGATCGGACATTGGCAAAAAAATCGATCGGTTCGAATAGGGTTATTGGGACTTCGTTAGTCCCAAACGCCATAACACACTCAATTCCTATCAGACGGAGCTGAAATTTGAACAGACCAATCACCATGGCGTATTCAATATTTTCACAGAACATAATCATTGAACATAGCCGTGCAACTCAGCCAATCAGGGCAACAGAAATAATAACTCTGCATCTACTCAAGCTATAAAGCTAAAAAACTCGAATACTATGTTCCAATATGGAATACATTTTGTTGTACAACCGCCGTATATGATATAGACAGGGCATTCGTACTTAACTTACATTCTTCAAATTGACTGACACCTGAGTGCGTTGGGCAGCAACGCACTGAACTGTCGACTTGAGAGGGGACGTTTCAGCACACGGGGAGTTCAACCATACTGCTGTAGATGTGATATAGACAGGGCATTCGTACTTAACTTACATTCTTCAAATTGACTGACACCTGAGTGCGTTGGGCAGCAACGCACTGAACTGTCGACTTGAGAGGGGACGTTTCAGCACACGGGGAGTTCAACCATACTGCTGTAGATGTGATATAGACAGGGCATTCGTACTTAACTTACATTCTTCAAATTGACTGACACCTGAGTGCGTTGGGCAGCAACGCACTGAACTGTCGACTTGAGAGGGGACGTTTCAGCACACGGGGAGTTCAACCATACTGCTGTAGATGTGATATAGACAGGGCATTCGTACTTAACTTACATTCTTCAAATTGACTGACACCTGAGTGCGTTGGGCAGCAACGCACTGAACTGTCGACTTGAGAGGGGACGTTTCAGCACACGGGGAGTTCAACCATACTGCTGTAGATGTGATATAGACAGGGCATTCGTACTTAACTTACATTCTTCAAATTGACTGACACCTGAGTGCGTTGGGCAGCAACGCACTGAACTGTCGACTTGAGAGGGGACGTTTCAGCACACGGGGAGTTCAACCATACTGCTGTAGATGTGATATAGACAGGTCATTCGTACTTAACTTACATTCTTCAAATTGACTGACACCTGAGTGCGTTGGGCAGCAACGCACTGAACTGTCGACTTGAGAGGGGACGTTTCAGCACACGGGGAGTTCAACCATACTGCTGTAGATGTGATATAGACAGGGCATTCGTACTTAACTTACATTCTTCAAATTGACTGACACCTGAGTGCGTTGGGCAGCAACGCACTGAACTGTCGACTTGAGAGGGGACGTTTCAGCACACGGGGAGTTCAACCATACTGCTGTAGATGTGATATAGACAGGGCATTCGTACTTAACTTACATTCTTCAAATTGACTGACACCTGAGTGCGTTGGGCAGCAACGCACTGAACTGTCGACTTGAGAGGGGACGTTTCAGCACACGGGGAGTTCAACCATACTGCTGTAGATGTGATATAGACAGGGCATTCGTACTTAACTTACATTCTTCAAATTGACTGACACCTGAGTGCGTTGGGCAGCAACGCACTGAACTGTCGACTTGAGAGGGGACGTTTCAGCACACGGGGAGTTCAACCATACTGCTGTAGATGTGATATAGACAGGGCATTCGTACTTAACTTACATTCTTCAAATTGACTGACACCTGAGTGCGTTGGGCAGCAACGCACTGAACTGTCGACTTGAGAGGGGACGTTTCAGCACACGGGGAGTTCAACCATACTGCTGTAGATGTGATATAGACAGGGCATTCGTACTTAACTTACATTCTTCAAATTGACTGACACCTGAGTGCGTTGGGCAGCAACGCACTGAACTGTCGACTTGAGAGGGGACGTTTCAGCACACGGGGAGTTCAACCATACTGCTGTAGATGTGATATAGACAGGGCATTCGTACTTAACTTACATTCTTCAAATTGACTGACACCTGAGTGCGTTGGGCAGCAACGCACTGAACTGTCGACTTGAGAGGGGACGTTTCAGCACACGGGGAGTTCAACCATACTGCTGTAGATGTGATATAGACAGGGCATTCGTACTTAACTTACATTCTTCAAATTGACTGACACCTGAGTGCGTTGGGCAGCAACGCACTGAACTGTCGACTTGAGAGGGGACGTTTCAGCACACGGGGAGTTCAACCATACTGCTGTAGATGTGATATAGACAGGGCATTCGTACTTAACTTACATTCTTCAAATTGACTGACACCTGAGTGCGTTGGGCAGCAACGCACTGAACTGTCGACTTGAGAGGGGACGTTTCAGCACACGGGGAGTTCAACCATACTGCTGTAGATGTGATATAGACAGGGCATTCGTACTTAACTTACATTCTTCAAATTGACTGACACCTGAGTGCGTTGGGCAGCAACGCACTGAACTGTCGACTTGAGAGGGGACGTTTCAGCACACGGGGAGTTCAACCATACTGCTGTAGATGTGATATAGACAGGGCATTCGTACTTAACTTACATTCTTCAAATTGACTGACACCTGAGTGCGTTGGGCAGCAACGCACTGAACTGTCGACTTGAGAGGGGACGTTTCAGCACACGGGGAGTTCAACCATACTGCTGTAGATGTGATATAGACAGGGCATTCGTACTTAACTTACATTCTTCAAATTGACTGACACCTGAGTGCGTTGGGCAGCAACGCACTGAACTGTCGACTTGAGAGGGGACGTTTCAGCACACGGGGAGTTCAACCATACTGCTGTAGATGTGATATAGACAGGGCATTCGTACTTAACTTACATTCTTCAAATTGACTGACACCTGAGTGCGTTGGGCAGCAACGCACTGAACTGTCGACTTGAGAGGGGACGTTTCAGCACACGGGGAGTTCAACCATACTGCTGTAGATGTGATATAGACAGGGCATTCGTACTTAACTTACATTCTTCAAATTGACTGACACCTGAGTGCGTTGGGCAGCAACGCACTGAACTGTCGACTTGAGAGGGGACGTTTCAGCACACGGGGAGTTCAACCATACTGCTGTAGATGTGATATAGACAGGGCATTCGTACTTAACTTACATTCTTCAAATTGACTGACACCTGAGTGCGTTGGGCAGCAACGCACTGAACTGTCGACTTGAGAGGGGACGTTTCAGCACACGGGGAGTTCAACCATACTGCTGTAGATGTGATATAGACAGGGCATTCGTACTTAACTTACATTCTTCAAATTGACTGACACCTGAGTGCGTTGGGCAGCAACGCACTGAACTGTCGACTTGAGAGGGGACGTTTCAGCACACGGGGAGTTCAACCATACTGCTGTAGATGTGATATAGACAGGGCATTCGTACTTAACTTACATTCTTCAAATTGACTGACACCTGAGTGCGTTGGGCAGCAACGCACTGAACTGTCGACTTGAGAGGGGACGTTTCAGCACACGGGGAGTTCAACCATACTGCTGTAGATGTGATATAGACAGGGCATTCGTACTTAACTTACATTCTTCAAATTGACTGACACCTGAGTGCGTTGGGCAGCAACGCACTGAACTGTCGACTTGAGAGGGGACGTTTCAGCACACGGGGAGTTCAACCATACTGCTGTAGATGTGATATAGACAGGGCATTCGTACTTAACTTACATTCTTCAAATTGACTGACACCTGAGTGCGTTGGGCAGCAACGCACTGAACTGTCGACTTGAGAGGGGACGTTTCAGCACACGGGGAGTTCAACCATACTGCTGTAGATGTGATATAGACAGGGCATTCGTACTTAACTTACATTCTTCAAATTGACTGACACCTGAGTGCGTTGGGCAGCAACGCACTGAACTGTCGACTTGAGAGGGGACGTTTCAGCACACGGGGAGTTCAACCATACTGCTGTAGATGTGATATAGACAGGGCATTCGTACTTAACTTACATTCTTCAAATTGACTGACACCTGAGTGCGTTGGGCAGCAACGCACTGAACTGTCGACTTGAGAGGGGACGTTTCAGCACACGGGGAGTTCAACCATACTGCTGTAGATGTGATATAGACAGGGCATTCGTACTTAACTTACATTCTTCAAATTGACTGACACCTGAGTGCGTTGGGCAGCAACGCACTGAACTGTCGACTTGAGAGGGGACGTTTCAGCACACGGGGAGTTCAACCATACTGCTGTAGATGTGATATAGACAGGGCATTCGTACTTAACTTACATTCTTCAAATTGACTGACACCTGAGTGCGTTGGGCAGCAACGCACTGAACTGTCGACTTGAGAGGGGACGTTTCAGCACACGGGGAGTTCAACCATACTGCTGTAGATGTGATATAGACAGGGCATTCGTACTTAACTTACATTCTTCAAATTGACTGACACCTGAGTGCGTTGGGCAGCAACGCACTGAACTGTCGACTTGAGAGGGGACGTTTCAGCACACGGGGAGTTCAACCATACTGCTGTAGATGTGATATAGACAGGGCATTCGTACTTAACTTACATTCTTCAAATTGACTGACACCTGAGTGCGTTGGGCAGCAACGCACTGAACTGTCGACTTGAGAGGGGACGTTTCAGCACACGGGGAGTTCAACCATACTGCTGTAGATGTGATATAGACAGGGCATTCGTACTTAACTTACATTCTTCAAATTGACTGACACCTGAGTGCGTTGGGCAGCAACGCACTGAACTGTCGACTTGAGAGGGGACGTTTCAGCACACGGGGAGTTCAACCATACTGCTGTAGATGTGATATAGACAGGGCATTCGTACTTAACTTACATTCTTCAAATTGACTGACACCTGAGTGCGTTGGGCAGCAACGCACTGAACTGTCGACTTGAGAGGGGACGTTTCAGCACACGGGGAGTTCAACCATACTGCTGTAGATGTGATATAGACAGGGCATTCGTACTTAACTTACATTCTTCAAATTGACTGACACCTGAGTGCGTTGGGCAGCAACGCACTGAACTGTCGACTTGAGAGGGGACGTTTCAGCACACGGGGAGTTCAACCATACTGCTGTAGATGTGATATAGACAGGGCATTCGTACTTAACTTACATTCTTCAAATTGACTGACACCTGAGTGCGTTGGGCAGCAACGCACTGAACTGTCGACTTGAGAGGGGACGTTTCAGCACACGGGGAGTTCAACCATACTGCTGTAGATGTGATATAGACAGGGCATTCGTACTTAACTTACATTCTTCAAATTGACTGACACCTGAGTGCGTTGGGCAGCAACGCACTGAACTGTCGACTTGAGAGGGGACGTTTCAGCACACGGGGAGTTCAACCATACTGCTGTAGATGTGATATAGACAGGGCATTCGTACTTAACTTACATTCTTCAAATTGACTGACACCTGAGTGCGTTGGGCAGCAACGCACTGAACTGTCGACTTGAGAGGGGACGTTTCAGCACACGGGGAGTTCAACCATACTGCTGTAGATGTGATATAGACAGGGCATTCGTACTTAACTTACATTCTTCAAATTGACTGACACCTGAGTGCGTTGGGCAGCAACGCACTGAACTGTCGACTTGAGAGGGGACGTTTCAGCACACGGGGAGTTCAACCATACTGCTGTAGATGTGATATAGACAGGGCATTCGTACTTAACTTACATTCTTCAAATTGACTGACACCTGAGTGCGTTGGGCAGCAACGCACTGAACTGTCGACTTGAGAGGGGACGTTTCAGCACACGGGGAGTTCAACCATACTGCTGTAGATGTGATATAGACAGGGCATTCGTACTTAACTTACATTCTTCAAATTGACTGACACCTGAGTGCGTTGGGCAGCAACGCACTGAACTGTCGACTTGAGAGGGGACGTTTCAGCACACGGGGAGTTCAACCATACTGCTGTAGATGTGATATAGACAGGGCATTCGTACTTAACTTACATTCTTCAAATTGACTGACACCTGAGTGCGTTGGGCAGCAACGCACTGAACTGTCGACTTGAGAGGGGACGTTTCAGCACACGGGGAGTTCAACCATACTGCTGTAGATGTGATATAGACAGGGCATTCGTACTTAACTTACATTCTTCAAATTGACTGACACCTGAGTGCGTTGGGCAGCAACGCACTGAACTGTCGACTTGAGAGGGGACGTTTCAGCACACGGGGAGTTCAACCATACTGCTGTAGATGTGATATAGACAGGGCATTCGTACTTAACTTACATTCTTCAAATTGACTGACACCTGAGTGCGTTGGGCAGCAACGCACTGAACTGTCGACTTGAGAGGGGACGTTTCAGCACACGGGGAGTTCAACCATACTGCTGTAGATGTGATATAGACAGGGCATTCGTACTTAACTTACATTCTTCAAATTGACTGACACCTGAGTGCGTTGGGCAGCAACGCACTGAACTGTCGACTTGAGAGGGGACGTTTCAGCACACGGGGAGTTCAACCATACTGCTGTAGATGTGATATAGACAGGGCATTCGTACTTAACTTACATTCTTCAAATTGACTGACACCTGAGTGCGTTGGGCAGCAACGCACTGAACTGTCGACTTGAGAGGGGACGTTTCAGCACACGGGGAGTTCAACCATACTGCTGTAGATGTGATATAGACAGGGCATTCGTACTTAACTTACATTCTTCAAATTGACTGACACCTGAGTGCGTTGGGCAGCAACGCACTGAACTGTCGACTTGAGAGGGGACGTTTCAGCACACGGGGAGTTCAACCATACTGCTGTAGATGTGATATAGACAGGGCATTCGTACTTAACTTACATTCTTCAAATTGACTGACACCTGAGTGCGTTGGGCAGCAACGCACTGAACTGTCGACTTGAGAGGGGACGTTTCAGCACACGGGGAGTTCAACCATACTGCTGTAGATGTGATATAGACAGGGCATTCGTACTTAACTTACATTCTTCAAATTGACTGACACCTGAGTGCGTTGGGCAGCAACGCACTGAACTGTCGACTTGAGAGGGGACGTTTCAGCACACGGGGAGTTCAACCATACTGCTGTAGATGTGATATAGACAGGGCATTCGTACTTAACTTACATTCTTCAAATTGACTGACACCTGAGTGCGTTGGGCAGCAACGCACTGAACTGTCGACTTGAGAGGGGACGTTTCAGCACACGGGGAGTTCAACCATACTGCTGTAGATGTGATATAGACAGGGCATTCGTACTTAACTTACATTCTTCAAATTGACTGACACCTGAGTGCGTTGGGCAGCAACGCACTGAACTGTCGACTTGAGAGGGGACGTTTCAGCACACGGGGAGTTCAACCATACTGCTGTAGATGTGATATAGACAGGGCATTCGTACTTAACTTACATTCTTCAAATTGACTGACACCTGAGTGCGTTGGGCAGCAACGCACTGAACTGTCGACTTGAGAGGGGACGTTTCAGCACACGGGGAGTTCAACCATACTGCTGTAGATGTGATATAGACAGGGCATTCGTACTTAACTTACATTCTTCAAATTGACTGACACCTGAGTGCGTTGGGCAGCAACGCACTGAACTGTCGACTTGAGAGGGGACGTTTCAGCACACGGGGAGTTCAACCATACTGCTGTAGATGTGATATAGACAGGGCATTCGTACTTAACTTACATTCTTCAAATTGACTGACACCTGAGTGCGTTGGGCAGCAACGCACTGAACTGTCGACTTGAGAGGGGACGTTTCAGCACACGGGGAGTTCAACCATACTGCTGTAGATGTGATATAGACAGGGCATTCGTACTTAACTTACATTCTTCAAATTGACTGACACCTGAGTGCGTTGGGCAGCAACGCACTGAACTGTCGACTTGAGAGGGGACGTTTCAGCACACGGGGAGTTCAACCATACTGCTGTAGATGTGATATAGACAGGGCATTCGTACTTAACTTACATTCTTCAAATTGACTGACACCTGAGTGCGTTGGGCAGCAACGCACTGAACTGTCGACTTGAGAGGGGACGTTTCAGCACACGGGGAGTTCAACCATACTGCTGTAGATGTGATATAGACAGGGCATTCGTACTTAACTTACATTCTTCAAATTGACTGACACCTGAGTGCGTTGGGCAGCAACGCACTGAACTGTCGACTTGAGAGGGGACGTTTCAGCACACGGGGAGTTCAACCATACTGCTGTAGATGTGATATAGACAGGGCATTCGTACTTAACTTACATTCTTCAAATTGACTGACACCTGAGTGCGTTGGGCAGCAACGCACTGAACTGTCGACTTGAGAGGGGACGTTTCAGCACACGGGGAGTTCAACCATACTGCTGTAGATGTGATATAGACAGGGCATTCGTACTTAACTTACATTCTTCAAATTGACTGACACCTGAGTGCGTTGGGCAGCAACGCACTGAACTGTCGACTTGAGAGGGGACGTTTCAGCACACGGGGAGTTCAACCATACTGCTGTAGATGTGATATAGACAGGGCATTCGTACTTAACTTACATTCTTCAAATTGACTGACACCTGAGTGCGTTGGGCAGCAACGCACTGAACTGTCGACTTGAGAGGGGACGTTTCAGCACACGGGGAGTTCAACCATACTGCTGTAGATGTGATATAGACAGGGCATTCGTACTTAACTTACATTCTTCAAATTGACTGACACCTGAGTGCGTTGGGCAGCAACGCACTGAACTGTCGACTTGAGAGGGGACGTTTCAGCACACGGGGAGTTCAACCATACTGCTGTAGATGTGATATAGACAGGGCATTCGTACTTAACTTACATTCTTCAAATTGACTGACACCTGAGTGCGTTGGGCAGCAACGCACTGAACTGTCGACTTGAGAGGGGACGTTTCAGCACACGGGGAGTTCAACCATACTGCTGTAGATGTGATATAGACAGGGCATTCGTACTTAACTTACATTCTTCAAATTGACTGACACCTGAGTGCGTTGGGCAGCAACGCACTGAACTGTCGACTTGAGAGGGGACGTTTCAGCACACGGGGAGTTCAACCATACTGCTGTAGATGTGATATAGACAGGGCATTCGTACTTAACTTACATTCTTCAAATTGACTGACACCTGAGTGCGTTGGGCAGCAACGCACTGAACTGTCGACTTGAGAGGGGACGTTTCAGCACACGGGGAGTTCAACCATACTGCTGTAGATGTGATATAGACAGGGCATTCGTACTTAACTTACATTCTTCAAATTGACTGACACCTGAGTGCGTTGGGCAGCAACGCACTGAACTGTCGACTTGAGAGGGGACGTTTCAGCACACGGGGAGTTCAACCATACTGCTGTAGATGTGATATAGACAGGGCATTCGTACTTAACTTACATTCTTCAAATTGACTGACACCTGAGTGCGTTGGGCAGCAACGCACTGAACTGTCGACTTGAGAGGGGACGTTTCAGCACACGGGGAGTTCAACCATACTGCTGTAGATGTGATATAGACAGGGCATTCGTACTTAACTTACATTCTTCAAATTGACTGACACCTGAGTGCGTTGGGCAGCAACGCACTGAACTGTCGACTTGAGAGGGGACGTTTCAGCACACGGGGAGTTCAACCATACTGCTGTAGATGTGATATAGACAGGGCATTCGTACTTAACTTACATTCTTCAAATTGACTGACACCTGAGTGCGTTGGGCAGCAACGCACTGAACTGTCGACTTGAGAGGGGACGTTTCAGCACACGGGGAGTTCAACCATACTGCTGTAGATGTGATATAGACAGGGCATTCGTACTTAACTTACATTCTTCAAATTGACTGACACCTGAGTGCGTTGGGCAGCAACGCACTGAACTGTCGACTTGAGAGGGGACGTTTCAGCACACGGGGAGTTCAACCATACTGCTGTAGATGTGATATAGACAGGGCATTCGTACTTAACTTACATTCTTCAAATTGACTGACACCTGAGTGCGTTGGGCAGCAACGCACTGAACTGTCGACTTGAGAGGGGACGTTTCAGCACACGGGGAGTTCAACCATACTGCTGTAGATGTGATATAGACAGGGCATTCGTACTTAACTTACATTCTTCAAATTGACTGACACCTGAGTGCGTTGGGCAGCAACGCACTGAACTGTCGACTTGAGAGGGGACGTTTCAGCACACGGGGAGTTCAACCATACTGCTGTAGATGTGATATAGACAGGGCATTCGTACTTAACTTACATTCTTCAAATTGACTGACACCTGAGTGCGTTGGGCAGCAACGCACTGAACTGTCGACTTGAGAGGGGACGTTTCAGCACACGGGGAGTTCAACCATACTGCTGTAGATGTGATATAGACAGGGCATTCGTACTTAACTTACATTCTTCAAATTGACTGACACCTGAGTGCGTTGGGCAGCAACGCACTGAACTGTCGACTTGAGAGGGGACGTTTCAGCACACGGGGAGTTCAACCATACTGCTGTAGATGTGATATAGACAGGGCATTCGTACTTAACTTACATTCTTCAAATTGACTGACACCTGAGTGCGTTGGGCAGCAACGCACTGAACTGTCGACTTGAGAGGGGACGTTTCAGCACACGGGGAGTTCAACCATACTGCTGTAGATGTGATATAGACAGGGCATTCGTACTTAACTTACATTCTTCAAATTGACTGACACCTGAGTGCGTTGGGCAGCAACGCACTGAACTGTCGACTTGAGAGGGGACGTTTCAGCACACGGGGAGTTCAACCATACTGCTGTAGATGTGATATAGACAGGGCATTCGTACTTAACTTACATTCTTCAAATTGACTGACACCTGAGTGCGTTGGGCAGCAACGCACTGAACTGTCGACTTGAGAGGGGACGTTTCAGCACACGGGGAGTTCAACCATACTGCTGTAGATGTGATATAGACAGGGCATTCGTACTTAACTTACATTCTTCAAATTGACTGACACCTGAGTGCGTTGGGCAGCAACGCACTGAACTGTCGACTTGAGGGGGGACGTTTCAGCACACGGGGAGTTCAACCATACTGTTGTAGATGTGATATAGACAGAGCATTCGTAAATCAAAATGTCAACTAGAACCCAAATCCACTATACTCATGAGTGTCTACTACACATACCCAACAACGTGTCGCAAGCGAAAGGCGGTCAGGAAAAGCGGTTTCCTGACCTTCCGAGCCTTAGTCCCGAGGGTTCCCAACCTGCGTTTCCGATGAAATGTCGTGGGTGGCTACTACACATACCCAACAACGTGTCGCAAGCGAAAGGCGGTCAGGAAAAGCGGTTTCCTGACCTTCCGAGCCTTAGTCCCGAGGGTTCCCAACCTGCGTTTCCGATGAAATGTCGTGGGTGGCTACTACACATACCCAACAACGTGTCGCAAGCGAAAGGCGGTCAGGAAAAGCGGTTTCCTGACCTTCCGAGCCTTAGTCCCGAGGGTTCCCAACCTGCGTTTCCGATGAAATGTCGTGGGTGGCTACTACACATACCCAACAACGTGTCGCAAGCGAAAGGCGGTCAGGAAAAGCGGTTTCCTGACCTTCCGAGCCTTAGTCCCGAGGGTTCCCAACCTGCGTTTCCGATGAAATGTCGTGGGTGGCTACTACACATACCCAACAACGTGTCGCAAGCGAAAGGCGGTCAGGAAAAGCGGTTTCCTGACCTTCCGAGCCTTAGTCCCGAGGGTTCCCAACCTGCGTTTCCGATGAAATGTCGTGGGTGGCTACTACACATACCCAACAACGTGTCGCAAGCGAAAGGCGGTCAGGAAAAGCGGTTTCCTGACCTTCCGAGCCTTAGTCCCGAGGGTTCCCAACCTGCGTTTCCGATGAAATGTCGTGGGTGGCTACTACACATACCCAACAACGTGTCGCAAGCGAAAGGCGGTCAGGAAAAGCGGTTTCCTGACCTTCCGAGCCTTAGTCCCGAGGGTTCCCAACCTGCGTTTCCGATGAAATGTCGTGGGTGGCTACTACACATACCCAACAACGTGTCGCAAGCGAAAGGCGGTCAGGAAAAGCGGTTTCCTGACCTTCCGAGCCTTAGTCCCGAGGGTTCCCAACCTGCGTTTCCGATGAAATGTCGTGGGTGGCTACTACACATACCCAACAACGTGTCGCAAGCGAAAGGCGGTCAGGAAAAGCGGTTTCCTGACCTTCCGAGCCTTAGTCCCGAGGGTTCCCAACCTGCGTTTCCGATGAAATGTCGTGGGTGGCTACTACACATACCCAACAACGTGTCGCAAGCGAAAGGCGGTCAGGAAAAGCGGTTTCCTGACCTTCCGAGCCTTAGTCCCGAGGGTTCCCAACCTGCGTTTCCGATGAAATGTCGTGGGTGGCTACTACACATACCCAACAACGTGTCGCAAGCGAAAGGCGGTCAGGAAAAGCGGTTTCCTGACCTTCCGAGCCTTAGTCCCGAGGGTTCCCAACCTGCGTTTCCGATGAAATGTCGTGGGTGGCTACTACACATACCCAACAACGTGTCGCAAGCGAAAGGCGGTCAGGAAAAGCGGTTTCCTGACCTTCCGAGCCTTAGTCCCGAGGGTTCCCAACCTGCGTTTCCGATGAAATGTCGTGGGTGGCTACTACACATACCCAACAACGTGTCGCAAGCGAAAGGCGGTCAGGAAAAGCGGTTTCCTGACCTTCCGAGCCTTAGTCCCGAGGGTTCCCAACCTGCGTTTCCGATGAAATGTCGTGGGTGGCTACTACACATACCCAACAACGTGTCGCAAGCGAAAGGCGGTCAGGAAAAGCGGTTTCCTGACCTTCCGAGCCTTAGTCCCGAGGGTTCCCAACCTGCGTTTCCGATGAAATGTCGTGGGTGGCTACTACACATACCCAACAACGTGTCGCAAGCGAAAGGCGGTCAGGAAAAGCGGTTTCCTGACCTTCCGAGCCTTAGTCCCGAGGGTTCCCAACCTGCGTTTCCGATGAAATGTCGTGGGTGGCTACTACACATACCCAACAACGTGTCGCAAGCGAAAGGCGGTCAGGAAAAGCGGTTTCCTGACCTTCCGAGCCTTAGTCCCGAGGGTTCCCAACCTGCGTTTCCGATGAAATGTCGTGGGTGGCTACTACACATACCCAACAACGTGTCGCAAGCGAAAGGCGGTCAGGAAAAGCGGTTTCCTGACCTTCCGAGCCTTAGTCCCGAGGGTTCCCAACCTGCGTTTCCGATGAAATGTCGTGGGTGGCTACTACACATACCCAACAACGTGTCGCAAGCGAAAGGCGGTCAGGAAAAGCGGTTTCCTGACCTTCCGAGCCTTAGTCCCGAGGGTTCCCAACCTGCGTTTCCGATGAAATGTCGTGGGTGGCTACTACACATACCCAACAACGTGTCGCAAGCGAAAGGCGGTCAGGAAAAGCGGTTTCCTGACCTTCCGAGCCTTAGTCCCGAGGGTTCCCAACCTGCGTTTCCGATGAAATGTCGTGGGTGGCTACTACACATACCCAACAACGTGTCGCAAGCGAAAGGCGGTCAGGAAAAGCGGTTTCCTGACCTTCCGAGCCTTAGTCCCGAGGGTTCCCAACCTGCGTTTCCGATGAAATGTCGTGGGTGGCTACTACACATACCCAACAACGTGTCGCAAGCGAAAGGCGGTCAGGAAAAGCGGTTTCCTGACCTTCCGAGCCTTAGTCCCGAGGGTTCCCAACCTGCGTTTCCGATGAAATGTCGTGGGTGGCTACTACACATACCCAACAACGTGTCGCAAGCGAAAGGCGGTCAGGAAAAGCGGTTTCCTGACCTTCCGAGCCTTAGTCCCGAGGGTTCCCAACCTGCGTTTCCGATGAAATGTCGTGGGTGGCTACTACACATACCCAACAACGTGTCGCAAGCGAAAGGCGGTCAGGAAAAGCGGTTTCCTGACCTTCCGAGCCTTAGTCCCGAGGGTTCCCAACCTGCGTTTCCGATGAAATGTCGTGGGTGGCTACTACACATACCCAACAACGTGTCGCAAGCGAAAGGCGGTCAGGAAAAGCGGTTTCCTGACCTTCCGAGCCTTAGTCCCGAGGGTTCCCAACCTGCGTTTCCGATGAAATGTCGTGGGTGGCTACTACACATACCCAACAACGTGTCGCAAGCGAAAGGCGGTCAGGAAAAGCGGTTTCCTGACCTTCCGAGCCTTAGTCCCGAGGGTTCCCAACCTGCGTTTCCGATGAAATGTCGTGGGTGGCTACTACACATACCCAACAACGTGTCGCAAGCGAAAGGCGGTCAGGAAAAGCGGTTTCCTGACCTTCCGAGCCTTAGTCCCGAGGGTTCCCAACCTGCGTTTCCGATGAAATGTCGTGGGTGGCTACTACACATACCCAACAACGTGTCGCAAGCGAAAGGCGGTCAGGAAAAGCGGTTTCCTGACCTTCCGAGCCTTAGTCCCGAGGGTTCCCAACCTGCGTTTCCGATGAAATGTCGTGGGTGGCTACTACACATACCCAACAACGTGTCGCAAGCGAAAGGCGGTCAGGAAAAGCGGTTTCCTGACCTTCCGAGCCTTAGTCCCGAGGGTTCCCAACCTGCGTTTCCGATGAAATGTCGTGGGTGGCTACTACACATACCCAACAACGTGTCGCAAGCGAAAGGCGGTCAGGAAAAGCGGTTTCCTGACCTTCCGAGCCTTAGTCCCGAGGGTTCCCAACCTGCGTTTCCGATGAAATGTCGTGGGTGGCTACTACACATACCCAACAACGTGTCGCAAGCGAAAGGCGGTCAGGAAAAGCGGTTTCCTGACCTTCCGAGCCTTAGTCCCGAGGGTTCCCAACCTGCGTTTCCGATGAAATGTCGTGGGTGGCTACTACACATACCCAACAACGTGTCGCAAGCGAAAGGCGGTCAGGAAAAGCGGTTTCCTGACCTTCCGAGCCTTAGTCCCGAGGGTTCCCAACCTGCGTTTCCGATGAAATGTCGTGGGTGGCTACTACACATACCCAACAACGTGTCGCAAGCGAAAGGCGGTCAGGAAAAGCGGTTTCCTGACCTTCCGAGCCTTAGTCCCGAGGGTTCCCAACCTGCGTTTCCGATGAAATGTCGTGGGTGGCTACTACACATACCCAACAACGTGTCGCAAGCGAAAGGCGGTCAGGAAAAGCGGTTTCCTGACCTTCCGAGCCTTAGTCCCGAGGGTTCCCAACCTGCGTTTCCGATGAAATGTCGTGGGTGGCTACTACACATACCCAACAACGTGTCGCAAGCGAAAGGCGGTCAGGAAAAGCGGTTTCCTGACCTTCCGAGCCTTAGTCCCGAGGGTTCCCAACCTGCGTTTCCGATGAAATGTCGTGGGTGGCTACTACACATACCCAACAACGTGTCGCAAGCGAAAGGCGGTCAGGAAAAGCGGTTTCCTGACCTTCCGAGCCTTAGTCCCGAGGGTTCCCAACCTGCGTTTCCGATGAAATGTCGTGGGTGGCTACTACACATACCCAACAACGTGTCGCAAGCGAAAGGCGGTCAGGAAAAGCGGTTTCCTGACCTTCCGAGCCTTAGTCCCGAGGGTTCCCAACCTGCGTTTCCGATGAAATGTCGTGGGTGGCTACTACACATACCCAACAACGTGTCGCAAGCGAAAGGCGGTCAGGAAAAGCGGTTTCCTGACCTTCCGAGCCTTAGTCCCGAGGGTTCCCAACCTGCGTTTCCGATGAAATGTCGTGGGTGGCTACTACACATACCCAACAACGTGTCGCAAGCGAAAGGCGGTCAGGAAAAGCGGTTTCCTGACCTTCCGAGCCTTAGTCCCGAGGGTTCCCAACCTGCGTTTCCGATGAAATGTCGTGGGTGGCTACTACACATACCCAACAACGTGTCGCAAGCGAAAGGCGGTCAGGAAAAGCGGTTTCCTGACCTTCCGAGCCTTAGTCCCGAGGGTTCCCAACCTGCGTTTCCGATGAAATGTCGTGGGTGGCTACTACACATACCCAACAACGTGTCGCAAGCGAAAGGCGGTCAGGAAAAGCGGTTTCCTGACCTTCCGAGCCTTAGTCCCGAGGGTTCCCAACCTGCGTTTCCGATGAAATGTCGTGGGTGGCTACTACACATACCCAACAACGTGTCGCAAGCGAAAGGCGGTCAGGAAAAGCGGTTTCCTGACCTTCCGAGCCTTAGTCCCGAGGGTTCCCAACCTGCGTTTCCGATGAAATGTCGTGGGTGGCTACTACACATACCCAACAACGTGTCGCAAGCGAAAGGCGGTCAGGAAAAGCGGTTTCCTGACCTTCCGAGCCTTAGTCCCGAGGGTTCCCAACCTGCGTTTCCGATGAAATGTCGTGGGTGGCTACTACACATACCCAACAACGTGTCGCAAGCGAAAGGCGGTCAGGAAAAGCGGTTTCCTGACCTTCCGAGCCTTAGTCCCGAGGGTTCCCAACCTGCGTTTCCGATGAAATGTCGTGGGTGGCTACTACACATACCCAACAACGTGTCGCAAGCGAAAGGCGGTCAGGAAAAGCGGTTTCCTGACCTTCCGAGCCTTAGTCCCGAGGGTTCCCAACCTGCGTTTCCGATGAAATGTCGTGGGTGGCTACTACACATACCCAACAACGTGTCGCAAGCGAAAGGCGGTCAGGAAAAGCGGTTTCCTGACCTTCCGAGCCTTAGTCCCGAGGGTTCCCAACCTGCGTTTCCGATGAAATGTCGTGGGTGGCTACTACACATACCCAACAACGTGTCGCAAGCGAAAGGCGGTCAGGAAAAGCGGTTTCCTGACCTTCCGAGCCTTAGTCCCGAGGGTTCCCAACCTGCGTTTCCGATGAAATGTCGTGGGTGGCTACTACACATACCCAACAACGTGTCGCAAGCGAAAGGCGGTCAGGAAAAGCGGTTTCCTGACCTTCCGAGCCTTAGTCCCGAGGGTTCCCAACCTGCGTTTCCGATGAAATGTCGTGGGTGGCTACTACACATACCCAACAACGTGTCGCAAGCGAAAGGCGGTCAGGAAAAGCGGTTTCCTGACCTTCCGAGCCTTAGTCCCGAGGGTTCCCAACCTGCGTTTCCGATGAAATGTCGTGGGTGGCTACTACACATACCCAACAACGTGTCGCAAGCGAAAGGCGGTCAGGAAAAGCGGTTTCCTGACCTTCCGAGCCTTAGTCCCGAGGGTTCCCAACCTGCGTTTCCGATGAAATGTCGTGGGTGGCTACTACACATACCCAACAACGTGTCGCAAGCGAAAGGCGGTCAGGAAAAGCGGTTTCCTGACCTTCCGAGCCTTAGTCCCGAGGGTTCCCAACCTGCGTTTCCGATGAAATGTCGTGGGTGGCTACTACACATACCCAACAACGTGTCGCAAGCGAAAGGCGGTCAGGAAAAGCGGTTTCCTGACCTTCCGAGCCTTAGTCCCGAGGGTTCCCAACCTGCGTTTCCGATGAAATGTCGTGGGTGGCTACTACACATACCCAACAACGTGTCGCAAGCGAAAGGCGGTCAGGAAAAGCGGTTTCCTGACCTTCCGAGCCTTAGTCCCGAGGGTTCCCAACCTGCGTTTCCGATGAAATGTCGTGGGTGGCTACTACACATACCCAACAACGTGTCGCAAGCGAAAGGCGGTCAGGAAAAGCGGTTTCCTGACCTTCCGAGCCTTAGTCCCGAGGGTTCCCAACCTGCGTTTCCGATGAAATGTCGTGGGTGGCTACTACACATACCCAACAACGTGTCGCAAGCGAAAGGCGGTCAGGAAAAGCGGTTTCCTGACCTTCCGAGCCTTAGTCCCGAGGGTTCCCAACCTGCGTTTCCGATGAAATGTCGTGGGTGGCTACTACACATACCCAACAACGTGTCGCAAGCGAAAGGCGGTCAGGAAAAGCGGTTTCCTGACCTTCCGAGCCTTAGTCCCGAGGGTTCCCAACCTGCGTTTCCGATGAAATGTCGTGGGTGGCTACTACACATACCCAACAACGTGTCGCAAGCGAAAGGCGGTCAGGAAAAGCGGTTTCCTGACCTTCCGAGCCTTAGTCCCGAGGGTTCCCAACCTGCGTTTCCGATGAAATGTCGTGGGTGGCTACTACACATACCCAACAACGTGTCGCAAGCGAAAGGCGGTCAGGAAAAGCGGTTTCCTGACCTTCCGAGCCTTAGTCCCGAGGGTTCCCAACCTGCGTTTCCGATGAAATGTCGTGGGTGGCTACTACACATACCCAACAACGTGTCGCAAGCGAAAGGCGGTCAGGAAAAGCGGTTTCCTGACCTTCCGAGCCTTAGTCCCGAGGGTTCCCAACCTGCGTTTCCGATGAAATGTCGTGGGTGGCTACTACACATACCCAACAACGTGTCGCAAGCGAAAGGCGGTCAGGAAAAGCGGTTTCCTGACCTTCCGAGCCTTAGTCCCGAGGGTTCCCAACCTGCGTTTCCGATGAAATGTCGTGGGTGGCTACTACACATACCCAACAACGTGTCGCAAGCGAAAGGCGGTCAGGAAAAGCGGTTTCCTGACCTTCCGAGCCTTAGTCCCGAGGGTTCCCAACCTGCGTTTCCGATGAAATGTCGTGGGTGGCTACTACACATACCCAACAACGTGTCGCAAGCGAAAGGCGGTCAGGAAAAGCGGTTTCCTGACCTTCCGAGCCTTAGTCCCGAGGGTTCCCAACCTGCGTTTCCGATGAAATGTCGTGGGTGGCTACTACACATACCCAACAACGTGTCGCAAGCGAAAGGCGGTCAGGAAAAGCGGTTTCCTGACCTTCCGAGCCTTAGTCCCGAGGGTTCCCAACCTGCGTTTCCGATGAAATGTCGTGGGTGGCTACTACACATACCCAACAACGTGTCGCAAGCGAAAGGCGGTCAGGAAAAGCGGTTTCCTGACCTTCCGAGCCTTAGTCCCGAGGGTTCCCAACCTGCGTTTCCGATGAAATGTCGTGGGTGGCTACTACACATACCCAACAACGTGTCGCAAGCGAAAGGCGGTCAGGAAAAGCGGTTTCCTGACCTTCCGAGCCTTAGTCCCGAGGGTTCCCAACCTGCGTTTCCGATGAAATGTCGTGGGTGGCTACTACACATACCCAACAACGTGTCGCAAGCGAAAGGCGGTCAGGAAAAGCGGTTTCCTGACCTTCCGAGCCTTAGTCCCGAGGGTTCCCAACCTGCGTTTCCGATGAAATGTCGTGGGTGGCTACTACACATACCCAACAACGTGTCGCAAGCGAAAGGCGGTCAGGAAAAGCGGTTTCCTGACCTTCCGAGCCTTAGTCCCGAGGGTTCCCAACCTGCGTTTCCGATGAAATGTCGTGGGTGGCTACTACACATACCCAACAACGTGTCGCAAGCGAAAGGCGGTCAGGAAAAGCGGTTTCCTGACCTTCCGAGCCTTAGTCCCGAGGGTTCCCAACCTGCGTTTCCGATGAAATGTCGTGGGTGGCTACTACACATACCCAACAACGTGTCGCAAGCGAAAGGCGGTCAGGAAAAGCGGTTTCCTGACCTTCCGAGCCTTAGTCCCGAGGGTTCCCAACCTGCGTTTCCGATGAAATGTCGTGGGTGGCTACTACACATACCCAACAACGTGTCGCAAGCGAAAGGCGGTCAGGAAAAGCGGTTTCCTGACCTTCCGAGCCTTAGTCCCGAGGGTTCCCAACCTGCGTTTCCGATGAAATGTCGTGGGTGGCTACTACACATACCCAACAACGTGTCGCAAGCGAAAGGCGGTCAGGAAAAGCGGTTTCCTGACCTTCCGAGCCTTAGTCCCGAGGGTTCCCAACCTGCGTTTCCGATGAAATGTCGTGGGTGGCTACTACACATACCCAACAACGTGTCGCAAGCGAAAGGCGGTCAGGAAAAGCGGTTTCCTGACCTTCCGAGCCTTAGTCCCGAGGGTTCCCAACCTGCGTTTCCGATGAAATGTCGTGGGTGGCTACTACACATACCCAACAACGTGTCGCAAGCGAAAGGCGGTCAGGAAAAGCGGTTTCCTGACCTTCCGAGCCTTAGTCCCGAGGGTTCCCAACCTGCGTTTCCGATGAAATGTCGTGGGTGGCTACTACACATACCCAACAACGTGTCGCAAGCGAAAGGCGGTCAGGAAAAGCGGTTTCCTGACCTTCCGAGCCTTAGTCCCGAGGGTTCCCAACCTGCGTTTCCGATGAAATGTCGTGGGTGGCTACTACACATACCCAACAACGTGTCGCAAGCGAAAGGCGGTCAGGAAAAGCGGTTTCCTGACCTTCCGAGCCTTAGTCCCGAGGGTTCCCAACCTGCGTTTCCGATGAAATGTCGTGGGTGGCTACTACACATACCCAACAACGTGTCGCAAGCGAAAGGCGGTCAGGAAAAGCGGTTTCCTGACCTTCCGAGCCTTAGTCCCGAGGGTTCCCAACCTGCGTTTCCGATGAAATGTCGTGGGTGGCTACTACACATACCCAACAACGTGTCGCAAGCGAAAGGCGGTCAGGAAAAGCGGTTTCCTGACCTTCCGAGCCTTAGTCCCGAGGGTTCCCAACCTGCGTTTCCGATGAAATGTCGTGGGTGGCTACTACACATACCCAACAACGTGTCGCAAGCGAAAGGCGGTCAGGAAAAGCGGTTTCCTGACCTTCCGAGCCTTAGTCCCGAGGGTTCCCAACCTGCGTTTCCGATGAAATGTCGTGGGTGGCTACTACACATACCCAACAACGTGTCGCAAGCGAAAGGCGGTCAGGAAAAGCGGTTTCCTGACCTTCCGAGCCTTAGTCCCGAGGGTTCCCAACCTGCGTTTCCGATGAAATGTCGTGGGTGGCTACTACACATACCCAACAACGTGTCGCAAGCGAAAGGCGGTCAGGAAAAGCGGTTTCCTGACCTTCCGAGCCTTAGTCCCGAGGGTTCCCAACCTGCGTTTCCGATGAAATGTCGTGGGTGGCTACTACACATACCCAACAACGTGTCGCAAGCGAAAGGCGGTCAGGAAAAGCGGTTTCCTGACCTTCCGAGCCTTAGTCCCGAGGGTTCCCAACCTGCGTTTCCGATGAAATGTCGTGGGTGGCTACTACACATACCCAACAACGTGTCGCAAGCGAAAGGCGGTCAGGAAAAGCGGTTTCCTGACCTTCCGAGCCTTAGTCCCGAGGGTTCCCAACCTGCGTTTCCGATGAAATGTCGTGGGTGGCTACTACACATACCCAACAACGTGTCGCAAGCGAAAGGCGGTCAGGAAAAGCGGTTTCCTGACCTTCCGAGCCTTAGTCCCGAGGGTTCCCAACCTGCGTTTCCGATGAAATGTCGTGGGTGGCTACTACACATACCCAACAACGTGTCGCAAGCGAAAGGCGGTCAGGAAAAGCGGTTTCCTGACCTTCCGAGCCTTAGTCCCGAGGGTTCCCAACCTGCGTTTCCGATGAAATGTCGTGGGTGGCTACTACACATACCCAACAACGTGTCGCAAGCGAAAGGCGGTCAGGAAAAGCGGTTTCCTGACCTTCCGAGCCTTAGTCCCGAGGGTTCCCAACCTGCGTTTCCGATGAAATGTCGTGGGTGGCTACTACACATACCCAACAACGTGTCGCAAGCGAAAGGCGGTCAGGAAAAGCGGTTTCCTGACCTTCCGAGCCTTAGTCCCGAGGGTTCCCAACCTGCGTTTCCGATGAAATGTCGTGGGTGGCTACTACACATACCCAACAACGTGTCGCAAGCGAAAGGCGGTCAGGAAAAGCGGTTTCCTGACCTTCCGAGCCTTAGTCCCGAGGGTTCCCAACCTGCGTTTCCGATGAAATGTCGTGGGTGGCTACTACACATACCCAACAACGTGTCGCAAGCGAAAGGCGGTCAGGAAAAGCGGTTTCCTGACCTTCCGAGCCTTAGTCCCGAGGGTTCCCAACCTGCGTTTCCGATGAAATGTCGTGGGTGGCTACTACACATACCCAACAACGTGTCGCAAGCGAAAGGCGGTCAGGAAAAGCGGTTTCCTGACCTTCCGAGCCTTAGTCCCGAGGGTTCCCAACCTGCGTTTCCGATGAAATGTCGTGGGTGGCTACTACACATACCCAACAACGTGTCGCAAGCGAAAGGCGGTCAGGAAAAGCGGTTTCCTGACCTTCCGAGCCTTAGTCCCGAGGGTTCCCAACCTGCGTTTCCGATGAAATGTCGTGGGTGGCTACTACACATACCCAACAACGTGTCGCAAGCGAAAGGCGGTCAGGAAAAGCGGTTTCCTGACCTTCCGAGCCTTAGTCCCGAGGGTTCCCAACCTGCGTTTCCGATGAAATGTCGTGGGTGGCTACTACACATACCCAACAACGTGTCGCAAGCGAAAGGCGGTCAGGAAAAGCGGTTTCCTGACCTTCCGAGCCTTAGTCCCGAGGGTTCCCAACCTGCGTTTCCGATGAAATGTCGTGGGTGGCTACTACACATACCCAACAACGTGTCGCAAGCGAAAGGCGGTCAGGAAAAGCGGTTTCCTGACCTTCCGAGCCTTAGTCCCGAGGGTTCCCAACCTGCGTTTCCGATGAAATGTCGTGGGTGGCTACTACACATACCCAACAACGTGTCGCAAGCGAAAGGCGGTCAGGAAAAGCGGTTTCCTGACCTTCCGAGCCTTAGTCCCGAGGGTTCCCAACCTGCGTTTCCGATGAAATGTCGTGGGTGGCTACTACACATACCCAACAACGTGTCGCAAGCGAAAGGCGGTCAGGAAAAGCGGTTTCCTGACCTTCCGAGCCTTAGTCCCGAGGGTTCCCAACCTGCGTTTCCGATGAAATGTCGTGGGTGGCTACTACACATACCCAACAACGTGTCGCAAGCGAAAGGCGGTCAGGAAAAGCGGTTTCCTGACCTTCCGAGCCTTAGTCCCGAGGGTTCCCAACCTGCGTTTCCGATGAAATGTCGTGGGTGGCTACTACACATACCCAACAACGTGTCGCAAGCGAAAGGCGGTCAGGAAAAGCGGTTTCCTGACCTTCCGAGCCTTAGTCCCGAGGGTTCCCAACCTGCGTTTCCGATGAAATGTCGTGGGTGGCTACTACACATACCCAACAACGTGTCGCAAGCGAAAGGCGGTCAGGAAAAGCGGTTTCCTGACCTTCCGAGCCTTAGTCCCGAGGGTTCCCAACCTGCGTTTCCGATGAAATGTCGTGGGTGGCTACTACACATACCCAACAACGTGTCGCAAGCGAAAGGCGGTCAGGAAAAGCGGTTTCCTGACCTTCCGAGCCTTAGTCCCGAGGGTTCCCAACCTGCGTTTCCGATGAAATGTCGTGGGTGGCTACTACACATACCCAACAACGTGTCGCAAGCGAAAGGCGGTCAGGAAAAGCGGTTTCCTGACCTTCCGAGCCTTAGTCCCGAGGGTTCCCAACCTGCGTTTCCGATGAAATGTCGTGGGTGGCTACTACACATACCCAACAACGTGTCGCAAGCGAAAGGCGGTCAGGAAAAGCGGTTTCCTGACCTTCCGAGCCTTAGTCCCGAGGGTTCCCAACCTGCGTTTCCGATGAAATGTCGTGGGTGGCTACTACACATACCCAACAACGTGTCGCAAGCGAAAGGCGGTCAGGAAAAGCGGTTTCCTGACCTTCCGAGCCTTAGTCCCGAGGGTTCCCAACCTGCGTTTCCGATGAAATGTCGTGGGTGGCTACTACACATACCCAACAACGTGTCGCAAGCGAAAGGCGGTCAGGAAAAGCGGTTTCCTGACCTTCCGAGCCTTAGTCCCGAGGGTTCCCAACCTGCGTTTCCGATGAAATGTCGTGGGTGGCTACTACACATACCCAACAACGTGTCGCAAGCGAAAGGCGGTCAGGAAAAGCGGTTTCCTGACCTTCCGAGCCTTAGTCCCGAGGGTTCCCAACCTGCGTTTCCGATGAAATGTCGTGGGTGGCTACTACACATACCCAACAACGTGTCGCAAGCGAAAGGCGGTCAGGAAAAGCGGTTTCCTGACCTTCCGAGCCTTAGTCCCGAGGGTTCCCAACCTGCGTTTCCGATGAAATGTCGTGGGTGGCTACTACACATACCCAACAACGTGTCGCAAGCGAAAGGCGGTCAGGAAAAGCGGTTTCCTGACCTTCCGAGCCTTAGTCCCGAGGGTTCCCAACCTGCGTTTCCGATGAAATGTCGTGGGTGGCTACTACACATACCCAACAACGTGTCGCAAGCGAAAGGCGGTCAGGAAAAGCGGTTTCCTGACCTTCCGAGCCTTAGTCCCGAGGGTTCCCAACCTGCGTTTCCGATGAAATGTCGTGGGTGGCTACTACACATACCCAACAACGTGTCGCAAGCGAAAGGCGGTCAGGAAAAGCGGTTTCCTGACCTTCCGAGCCTTAGTCCCGAGGGTTCCCAACCTGCGTTTCCGATGAAATGTCGTGGGTGGCTACTACACATACCCAACAACGTGTCGCAAGCGAAAGGCGGTCAGGAAAAGCGGTTTCCTGACCTTCCGAGCCTTAGTCCCGAGGGTTCCCAACCTGCGTTTCCGATGAAATGTCGTGGGTGGCTACTACACATACCCAACAACGTGTCGCAAGCGAAAGGCGGTCAGGAAAAGCGGTTTCCTGACCTTCCGAGCCTTAGTCCCGAGGGTTCCCAACCTGCGTTTCCGATGAAATGTCGTGGGTGGCTACTACACATACCCAACAACGTGTCGCAAGCGAAAGGCGGTCAGGAAAAGCGGTTTCCTGACCTTCCGAGCCTTAGTCCCGAGGGTTCCCAACCTGCGTTTCCGATGAAATGTCGTGGGTGGCTACTACACATACCCAACAACGTGTCGCAAGCGAAAGGCGGTCAGGAAAAGCGGTTTCCTGACCTTCCGAGCCTTAGTCCCGAGGGTTCCCAACCTGCGTTTCCGATGAAATGTCGTGGGTGGCTACTACACATACCCAACAACGTGTCGCAAGCGAAAGGCGGTCAGGAAAAGCGGTTTCCTGACCTTCCGAGCCTTAGTCCCGAGGGTTCCCAACCTGCGTTTCCGATGAAATGTCGTGGGTGGCTACTACACATACCCAACAACGTGTCGCAAGCGAAAGGCGGTCAGGAAAAGCGGTTTCCTGACCTTCCGAGCCTTAGTCCCGAGGGTTCCCAACCTGCGTTTCCGATGAAATGTCGTGGGTGGCTACTACACATACCCAACAACGTGTCGCAAGCGAAAGGCGGTCAGGAAAAGCGGTTTCCTGACCTTCCGAGCCTTAGTCCCGAGGGTTCCCAACCTGCGTTTCCGATGAAATGTCGTGGGTGGCTACTACACATACCCAACAACGTGTCGCAAGCGAAAGGCGGTCAGGAAAAGCGGTTTCCTGACCTTCCGAGCCTTAGTCCCGAGGGTTCCCAACCTGCGTTTCCGATGAAATGTCGTGGGTGGCTACTACACATACCCAACAACGTGTCGCAAGCGAAAGGCGGTCAGGAAAAGCGGTTTCCTGACCTTCCGAGCCTTAGTCCCGAGGGTTCCCAACCTGCGTTTCCGATGAAATGTCGTGGGTGGCTACTACACATACCCAACAACGTGTCGCAAGCGAAAGGCGGTCAGGAAAAGCGGTTTCCTGACCTTCCGAGCCTTAGTCCCGAGGGTTCCCAACCTGCGTTTCCGATGAAATGTCGTGGGTGGCTACTACACATACCCAACAACGTGTCGCAAGCGAAAGGCGGTCAGGAAAAGCGGTTTCCTGACCTTCCGAGCCTTAGTCCCGAGGGTTCCCAACCTGCGTTTCCGATGAAATGTCGTGGGTGGCTACTACACATACCCAACAACGTGTCGCAAGCGAAAGGCGGTCAGGAAAAGCGGTTTCCTGACCTTCCGAGCCTTAGTCCCGAGGGTTCCCAACCTGCGTTTCCGATGAAATGTCGTGGGTGGCTACTACACATACCCAACAACGTGTCGCAAGCGAAAGGCGGTCAGGAAAAGCGGTTTCCTGACCTTCCGAGCCTTAGTCCCGAGGGTTCCCAACCTGCGTTTCCGATGAAATGTCGTGGGTGGCTACTACACATACCCAACAACGTGTCGCAAGCGAAAGGCGGTCAGGAAAAGCGGTTTCCTGACCTTCCGAGCCTTAGTCCCGAGGGTTCCCAACCTGCGTTTCCGATGAAATGTCGTGGGTGGCTACTACACATACCCAACAACGTGTCGCAAGCGAAAGGCGGTCAGGAAAAGCGGTTTCCTGACCTTCCGAGCCTTAGTCCCGAGGGTTCCCAACCTGCGTTTCCGATGAAATGTCGTGGGTGGCTACTACACATACCCAACAACGTGTCGCAAGCGAAAGGCGGTCAGGAAAAGCGGTTTCCTGACCTTCCGAGCCTTAGTCCCGAGGGTTCCCAACCTGCGTTTCCGATGAAATGTCGTGGGTGGCTACTACACATACCCAACAACGTGTCGCAAGCGAAAGGCGGTCAGGAAAAGCGGTTTCCTGACCTTCCGAGCCTTAGTCCCGAGGGTTCCCAACCTGCGTTTCCGATGAAATGTCGTGGGTGGCTACTACACATACCCAACAACGTGTCGCAAGCGAAAGGCGGTCAGGAAAAGCGGTTTCCTGACCTTCCGAGCCTTAGTCCCGAGGGTTCCCAACCTGCGTTTCCGATGAAATGTCGTGGGTGGCTACTACACATACCCAACAACGTGTCGCAAGCGAAAGGCGGTCAGGAAAAGCGGTTTCCTGACCTTCCGAGCCTTAGTCCCGAGGGTTCCCAACCTGCGTTTCCGATGAAATGTCGTGGGTGGCTACTACACATACCCAACAACGTGTCGCAAGCGAAAGGCGGTCAGGAAAAGCGGTTTCCTGACCTTCCGAGCCTTAGTCCCGAGGGTTCCCAACCTGCGTTTCCGATGAAATGTCGTGGGTGGCTACTACACATACCCAACAACGTGTCGCAAGCGAAAGGCGGTCAGGAAAAGCGGTTTCCTGACCTTCCGAGCCTTAGTCCCGAGGGTTCCCAACCTGCGTTTCCGATGAAATGTCGTGGGTGGCTACTACACATACCCAACAACGTGTCGCAAGCGAAAGGCGGTCAGGAAAAGCGGTTTCCTGACCTTCCGAGCCTTAGTCCCGAGGGTTCCCAACCTGCGTTTCCGATGAAATGTCGTGGGTGGCTACTACACATACCCAACAACGTGTCGCAAGCGAAAGGCGGTCAGGAAAAGCGGTTTCCTGACCTTCCGAGCCTTAGTCCCGAGGGTTCCCAACCTGCGTTTCCGATGAAATGTCGTGGGTGGCTACTACACATACCCAACAACGTGTCGCAAGCGAAAGGCGGTCAGGAAAAGCGGTTTCCTGACCTTCCGAGCCTTAGTCCCGAGGGTTCCCAACCTGCGTTTCCGATGAAATGTCGTGGGTGGCTACTACACATACCCAACAACGTGTCGCAAGCGAAAGGCGGTCAGGAAAAGCGGTTTCCTGACCTTCCGAGCCTTAGTCCCGAGGGTTCCCAACCTGCGTTTCCGATGAAATGTCGTGGGTGGCTACTACACATACCCAACAACGTGTCGCAAGCGAAAGGCGGTCAGGAAAAGCGGTTTCCTGACCTTCCGAGCCTTAGTCCCGAGGGTTCCCAACCTGCGTTTCCGATGAAATGTCGTGGGTGGCTACTACACATACCCAACAACGTGTCGCAAGCGAAAGGCGGTCAGGAAAAGCGGTTTCCTGACCTTCCGAGCCTTAGTCCCGAGGGTTCCCAACCTGCGTTTCCGATGAAATGTCGTGGGTGTCGTGGGTGGCTACTACACATACCCAACAACGTGTCGCAAGCGAAAGGCGGTCAGGAAAAGCGGTTTCCTGACCTTCCGAGCCTTAGTCCCGAGGGTTCCCAACCTGCGTTTCCGATGAAATGTCGTGGGTGGCTACTACACATACCCAACAACGTGTCGCAAGCGAAAGGCGGTCAGGAAAAGCGGTTTCCTGACCTTCCGAGCCTTAGTCCCGAGGGTTCCCAACCTGCGTTTCCGATGAAATGTCGTGGGTGGCTACTACACATACCCAACAACGTGTCGCAAGCGAAAGGCGGTCAGGAAAAGCGGTTTCCTGACCTTCCGAGCCTTAGTCCCGAGGGTTCCCAACCTGCGTTTCCGATGAAATGTCGTGGGTGGCTACTACACATACCCAACAACGTGTCGCAAGCGAAAGGCGGTCAGGAAAAGCGGTTTCCTGACCTTCCGAGCCTTAGTCCCGAGGGTTCCCAACCTGCGTTTCCGATGAAATGTCGTGGGTGGCTACTACACATACCCAACAACGTGTCGCAAGCGAAAGGCGGTCAGGAAAAGCGGTTTCCTGACCTTCCGAGCCTTAGTCCCGAGGGTTCCCAACCTGCGTTTCCGATGAAATGTCGTGGGTGGCTACTACACATACCCAACAACGTGTCGCAAGCGAAAGGCGGTCAGGAAAAGCGGTTTCCTGACCTTCCGAGCCTTAGTCCCGAGGGTTCCCAACCTGCGTTTCCGATGAAATGTCGTGGGTGGCTACTACACATACCCAACAACGTGTCGCAAGCGAAAGGCGGTCAGGAAAAGCGGTTTCCTGACCTTCCGAGCCTTAGTCCCGAGGGTTCCCAACCTGCGTTTCCGATGAAATGTCGTGGGTGGCTACTACACATACCCAACAACGTGTCGCAAGCGAAAGGCGGTCAGGAAAAGCGGTTTCCTGACCTTCCGAGCCTTAGTCCCGAGGGTTCCCAACCTGCGTTTCCGATGAAATGTCGTGGGTGGCTACTACACATACCCAACAACGTGTCGCAAGCGAAAGGCGGTCAGGAAAAGCGGTTTCCTGACCTTCCGAGCCTTAGTCCCGAGGGTTCCCAACCTGCGTTTCCGATGAAATGTCGTGGGTGGCTACTACACATACCCAACAACGTGTCGCAAGCGAAAGGCGGTCAGGAAAAGCGGTTTCCTGACCTTCCGAGCCTTAGTCCCGAGGGTTCCCAACCTGCGTTTCCGATGAAATGTCGTGGGTGGCTACTACACATACCCAACAACGTGTCGCAAGCGAAAGGCGGTCAGGAAAAGCGGTTTCCTGACCTTCCGAGCCTTAGTCCCGAGGGTTCCCAACCTGCGTTTCCGATGAAATGTCGTGGGTGGCTACTACACATACCCAACAACGTGTCGCAAGCGAAAGGCGGTCAGGAAAAGCGGTTTCCTGACCTTCCGAGCCTTAGTCCCGAGGGTTCCCAACCTGCGTTTCCGATGAAATGTCGTGGGTGGCTACTACACATACCCAACAACGTGTCGCAAGCGAAAGGCGGTCAGGAAAAGCGGTTTCCTGACCTTCCGAGCCTTAGTCCCGAGGGTTCCCAACCTGCGTTTCCGATGAAATGTCGTGGGTGGCTACTACACATACCCAACAACGTGTCGCAAGCGAAAGGCGGTCAGGAAAAGCGGTTTCCTGACCTTCCGAGCCTTAGTCCCGAGGGTTCCCAACCTGCGTTTCCGATGAAATGTCGTGGGTGGCTACTACACATACCCAACAACGTGTCGCAAGCGAAAGGCGGTCAGGAAAAGCGGTTTCCTGACCTTCCGAGCCTTAGTCCCGAGGGTTCCCAACCTGCGTTTCCGATGAAATGTCGTGGGTGGCTACTACACATACCCAACAACGTGTCGCAAGCGAAAGGCGGTCAGGAAAAGCGGTTTCCTGACCTTCCGAGCCTTAGTCCCGAGGGTTCCCAACCTGCGTTTCCGATGAAATGTCGTGGGTGGCTACTACACATACCCAACAACGTGTCGCAAGCGAAAGGCGGTCAGGAAAAGCGGTTTCCTGACCTTCCGAGCCTTAGTCCCGAGGGTTCCCAACCTGCGTTTCCGATGAAATGTCGTGGGTGGCTACTACACATACCCAACAACGTGTCGCAAGCGAAAGGCGGTCAGGAAAAGCGGTTTCCTGACCTTCCGAGCCTTAGTCCCGAGGGTTCCCAACCTGCGTTTCCGATGAAATGTCGTGGGTGGCTACTACACATACCCAACAACGTGTCGCAAGCGAAAGGCGGTCAGGAAAAGCGGTTTCCTGACCTTCCGAGCCTTAGTCCCGAGGGTTCCCAACCTGCGTTTCCGATGAAATGTCGTGGGTGGCTACTACACATACCCAACAACGTGTCGCAAGCGAAAGGCGGTCAGGAAAAGCGGTTTCCTGACCTTCCGAGCCTTAGTCCCGAGGGTTCCCAACCTGCGTTTCCGATGAAATGTCGTGGGTGGCTACTACACATACCCAACAACGTGTCGCAAGCGAAAGGCGGTCAGGAAAAGCGGTTTCCTGACCTTCCGAGCCTTAGTCCCGAGGGTTCCCAACCTGCGTTTCCGATGAAATGTCGTGGGTGGCTACTACACATACCCAACAACGTGTCGCAAGCGAAAGGCGGTCAGGAAAAGCGGTTTCCTGACCTTCCGAGCCTTAGTCCCGAGGGTTCCCAACCTGCGTTTCCGATGAAATGTCGTGGGTGGCTACTACACATACCCAACAACGTGTCGCAAGCGAAAGGCGGTCAGGAAAAGCGGTTTCCTGACCTTCCGAGCCTTAGTCCCGAGGGTTCCCAACCTGCGTTTCCGATGAAATGTCGTGGGTGGCTACTACACATACCCAACAACGTGTCGCAAGCGAAAGGCGGTCAGGAAAAGCGGTTTCCTGACCTTCCGAGCCTTAGTCCCGAGGGTTCCCAACCTGCGTTTCCGATGAAATGTCGTGGGTGGCTACTACACATACCCAACAACGTGTCGCAAGCGAAAGGCGGTCAGGAAAAGCGGTTTCCTGACCTTCCGAGCCTTAGTCCCGAGGGTTCCCAACCTGCGTTTCCGATGAAATGTCGTGGGTGGCTACTACACATACCCAACAACGTGTCGCAAGCGAAAGGCGGTCAGGAAAAGCGGTTTCCTGACCTTCCGAGCCTTAGTCCCGAGGGTTCCCAACCTGCGTTTCCGATGAAATGTCGTGGGTGGCTACTACACATACCCAACAACGTGTCGCAAGCGAAAGGCGGTCAGGAAAAGCGGTTTCCTGACCTTCCGAGCCTTAGTCCCGAGGGTTCCCAACCTGCGTTTCCGATGAAATGTCGTGGGTGGCTACTACACATACCCAACAACGTGTCGCAAGCGAAAGGCGGTCAGGAAAAGCGGTTTCCTGACCTTCCGAGCCTTAGTCCCGAGGGTTCCCAACCTGCGTTTCCGATGAAATGTCGTGGGTGGCTACTACACATACCCAACAACGTGTCGCAAGCGAAAGGCGGTCAGGAAAAGCGGTTTCCTGACCTTCCGAGCCTTAGTCCCGAGGGTTCCCCACCTGCGTTTCCGATGAAATGTCGTGGGTGGCTACTACACATACCCAACAACGTGTCGCAAGCGAAAGGCGGTCAGGAAAAGCGGTTTCCTGACCTTCCGAGCCTTAGTCCCGAGGGTTCCCAACCTGCGTTTCCGATGAAATGTCGTGGGTGGCTACTACATATACCCCAACGTGTCGCAAGCGAAAGGCGGTCAGGAAAAGCGGTTTCCTGACCTTCCGAGCCTTAGTCCCGAGGGTTCCCAACCTGCGTTTCCGATGAAATGTCGTGGGTGGCTACTACACATACCCAACAACGTGTCGCAAGCGAAAGACGGTCAGGAAAAGCGGTTTCCTGACCTTCCGAGCCTTAGTCCCGAGGGTTCCCAACCTGCGTTCCGATGAAATGTCGTGGGTGGCTACTACACATACCCAACAACGTGTCGCAAGCGAAAGGCGGTCAGGAAAAGCGGTTTCCTGACCTTCCGAGCCTTAGTCCCGAGGGTTCCCAACCTGCGTTTCCGATGAAATGTCGTGGGTGGCTACTACACATACCCAACAACGTGTCGCAAGCGAAAGGCGGTCAGGAAAAGCGGTTTCTGACCTTCCGAGCCTTAGTCCCGAGGGTTCCCAACCTGCGTTTCCGATGAAATGTCGTGGGTGGCTACTACACATACCCAACAACGTGTCGCAAGCGAAAGGCGGTCAGGAAAAGCGGTTTCCTGACCTTCCGAGCCTTAGTCCCGAGGGTTCCCAAGCTGCGTTTCCGATGAAATGTCGTGGGTGGCTACTACACATACCCAACAACGTGTCGCAAGCGAAAGGCGGTCAGGAAAAGCGGTTTCCTGACCTTCCGAGCCTTAGTCCCGAGGGTTCCCAACCTGCGTTTCCGATGAAATGTCGTGGGTGGCTACTACACATACCCAACAACGTGTCGCAAGCGAAAGGCGGTCAGGAAAAGCGGTTTCCTGACCTTCCGAGCCTTAGTCCCGAGGGTTCCCAACCTGCGTTCCGATGAAATGTCGTGGGTGGCTACTACACATACCCAACAACGTGTCGCAAGCGAAAGGCGGTCAGGAAAAGCGGTTTCCTGACCTTCCGAGCCTTAGTCCCGAGGGTTCCCCAGCTGCGTTTCCGATGAAATGTCGTGGGTGGCTACTACACATACCCAACAACGTGTCGCAAGTAAACGGCGGTCAGGAAAAGCGGTTTCCTGACCTTCCGAGCCTTAGTCCCGAGGGTTCCCAACCTGCGTTTCCGATGAAATGTCGTGGGTGGCTACTACACATACCGGCATAAACTGGGCTAGAAAGTGATTTGTTTACATTACGATGGTTTTACGGTAATGTTGGCGTTTGTATGAGTCGTTCATTGCATATCGAAATTAGTTAGTGACTCTTGGGCCAACTATGACAACAGTCAGACTATACAGTTTTTAAGTGAAAGGTTGCACATGGGTGCGCGACGTACTTTGCTAGCTGTAGTGACAACAGTTTGTTTTTAGCTACAATGGGAAGTTTGCCGAAGTTCGCATGTCTGTGCACACGTAATAAGTCATGTCGTATGTGGAGCGACACGATACAAAAGTTAAACTTCATGTTTTGGTTGGTAATTCGATAGGCATGATCGATGATGGGCAAATCAGGAGACTGAAATGATTTCAAATTTGTATAAGCGCAAGAAACATGCTTTTCTCGAAACTAGCTTGAAAACATATGGTTTTCTTCACGTTATTGAACGCAGCATGGTCACTTAGTGGGTGTTCATAAAGGTTACAAGTCATGAAGAGGCTTGTAGCAAAGATACCAGGCTTTTATCTGGTGCATGTCACTAAATCGGAAATTCACTTTAGTGACATGAGGACGAAACCAAATCAACGGATTGTGGTCGTTAACTTAGTACTATGTGCATCAGCTGGCGACCGATATTTGCTAGCTGTAGTGACAAAACAGTTTTCTCCAGCACCTGATCGACTCCATCGTCAGGGTATAGTAGGCATGTTCCTTGAAAACGAACTTGGAAAGTGCCCCTCAAACTTGGCACACATATACAATCACACCTGATCGATTGCATGGGCAAATCAGGAGCACTGAAAAAGATCTTCAACTTTGTATAAGCGCAAGAACATGCTTTTCTCGAAAACTAGCTTGAAAACATATGGTTTTCTTCACCTTATTGAACGCAGCATGGTCAACTTAGTGGGTGTTCATAAAGTTACAAGTCATGAAGAGCTTGTAGGCAAAGATACCAGGCTTTATCTTGGTGCATGTCACTAAATCGGAAATTCACTTTAGTGACATGAGGACGAGACCAAACCAACGGATTGTGGTCGTTAACTTAGTACTATGTGCATCAGCTGGCGACCGATATTTGCTAGCTGTAGTGACAAAACAGTTTGTCTCCAGCACCAGATCGACTCCATCGTCAGGGTATAGTAGGCATGTTCCTTTGAAAACGAACTTGGAAAGTGCCCCTCAAACTTGGCACACATATACAATCACGCCTGATCGATTGCATGGGCAAATCAGGAGCACTGAAAAAGATCTTCAACTTTGTATAAGCGCAAGAAACATGCTTTTCTCGAAAACTAGCTTGAAAACATATGGTTTTCTTCACTTATTGAACGCAGCATGGTCAACTTAGTGGGTGTTCATAAAGGTTACAAGTCATGAAGAGCTTGTAAGCAAAGATACCAGGCTTTATCTAGGTGCATGTCACTAAATCGGAAATTCACTTTAGTGACATGAGGACGAAACCAAACCAACGGATTGTGGTCGTTAACTTAGTACTATGTGCATCAGCTGGCGACCGATATTTGCTAGCTGTAGTGACAAAACAGTTTGTCTCCAGCACCTGATCGACTCCATCGTCAGGGTATAGTAGGCATGTTCCTTTGAAAACGAACTTGGAAAGTGCCCCTCAAACTTTGCACACATATACAATCACGCCTGATCGATTGCATGGGCAAATCAGGAGCACTGAAAAAGATCTTCAACTTTGTATAAGCGCAAGAAACATGCTTTTCTCGAAAACTAGCTTGAAAACATATGGTTTTCTTCACGTTATTGAACGCAGCATGGTCAACTTAGTGGGTGTTCATAAAGGTTACAAGTCATGAAGAGCTTGTAAGCAAAGATACCAGGCTTTATCTAGGTGCACGTCACTAAATCGGAAATTCACTTTAGTGACATGAGGACGAAACCAAAATCAACGGATTGTGGTCGTTAACTTAGTACTATGTGCATCAGCTGGCGACCGATATTTGCTAGCTGTAGTGACAAAACAGTTTGTCTCCAGCACCTGATCGACTCCATCGTCAGGGTATAGTAGGCATGTTCCTTTGAAAACGAACTTGGAAAGTGCCCCTCAAATTTTGCACACATATACAATCACGCCTGATCGATTGCATGGGCAAATCAGGAGCACTGAAAAAGATCTTCAACTTTGTATAAGCGCAAGAAACATGCTTTTCTCGAAAACTAGCTTGAAAACATATGGTTTTCTTCACGTTATTGAACGCAGCATGGTCAACTTAGTGGGTGTTCATAAAGGTTACAAGTCATGAAGAGGCTTGTAAGCAAAGATACCAGGCTTTATCTAGGTGCATGTCACTAAATCGGAAATTCACTTTAGTGACATGAGGACGAAACCAAAACCAACGGATTGTGGTCGTTAACTTAGTACTATGTGCATCAGCTGGCGACCGATATTTGCTAGCTGTAGTGACAAAACAGTTTGTCTCCAGCACCTGATCGACTCCATCGTCAGGGTATAGTAGGCATGTTCCTTTGAAAACGAACTTGGAAAGTGCCCCTCAAATTTGCACACATATACAATCACGCCTGATCGATTGCATGGGCAAATCAGGAGCACTGAAAAAGATCTTCAACTTTGTATAAGCGCAAGAAACATGCTTTTCTCGAAAACTAGCTTGAAAACATATGTTTTCTTCACCTTATTGAACGCAGCATGGTCAACTTAGTGGGTGTTCATAAAGGTTACAAGTCATGAAGAGGCTTGTAGCAAAGATACCAGGCTTTATCTAGGTGCATGTCACTAAATCGGAAATTCACTTTAGTGACATGAGGACGAAACCAAAACCAACGGATTGTGGTCGTTAACTTAGTACTATGTGCATCAGCTGGCGACCGATATTTGCTAGCTGTAGTGACAAAACAGTTTGTCTCCAGCACCTGATCGACTCCATCGTCAGGGTATAGTAGGCATGTTCCTTTGAAAACGAACTTGGAAAGTGCCCCTCAAACTTGGCACACATATACAATCACGCCTGATCGATTGCATGGGCAAATCAGGAGCACTGAAAAAGATCTTCAACTTTGTATAAGCGCAAGAAACATGCTTTTCTCGAAAACTAGCTTGAAAACATATGACTTTCTTCACCTTATTGAACGCAGCATGGTCAACTTAGTGGGTGTTCATAAAGGTTACAAGTCATGAAGAGGCTTGTAGGCAAAGATACCAGGCTTTATCTAGGTGCATGTCACTAAATCGGAAATTCACTTTAGTGACATGAGGACGAAACCAAAATCAACGGATTGTGGTCGTTAACTTAGTACTATGTGCATCAGCTGGCGACCGATATTTGCTAGCTGTAGTGACAAAACAGTTTGTCTCCAGCACCTGATCGACTCCATCGTCAGGGTATAGTAGGCATGTTCCTTTGAAAACGAACTTGGAAAGTGCCCCTCAAACTTGGCACACATATACAATCACACCTGATCGATTGCATGGGCAAATCAGGAGCACTGAAAAAGATCTTCAACTTTGTATAAGCGCAAGAAACATGCTTTTCTCGAAAACTAGCTTGAAAACATATGGTTTTCTTCACGTTATTGAACGCAGCATGGTCAACTTAGTGGGTGTTCATAAAGGTTACAAGTCATGAAGAGACTTGTAAGCAAAGATACCAGGCTTTATCTAGGTGCACGTCACTAAATCGAAAATTCACTTTAGTGACATGAGGACGAAACCAAAATCAACGGATTGTGGTCGTTAACTTAGTACTATGTGCATCAGCTGGCGACCGATATTTGCTAGCTGTAGTGACAAAACAGTTTGTCTCCAGCACCTGATCGACTCCATCGTCAGGGTATAGTAGGCATGTTCCTTTGAAAACGAACTTGGAAAGTGCCCCTCAAATTTTGCACACATATACAATCACACCTGATCGATTGCATGGGCAAATCAGGAGCACTGAAAAAGATCTTCAACTTTGTATAAGCGCAAGAAACATGCTTTTCTCGAAAACTAGCTTGAAAACATATGGTTTTCTTCACGTTATTGAACGCAGCATGGTCAACTTAGTGGGTGTTCATAAAGGTTACAAGTCATGAAGAGACTTGTAAGCAAAGATACCAGGCTTTATCTAGGTGCACGTCACTAAATCGAAAATTCACTTTAGTGACATGAGGACGAAACCAAAATCAACGGATTGTGGTCGTTAACTTAGTACTATGTGCATCAGCTGGCGACCGATATTTGCTAGCTGTAGTGACAAAACAGTTTGTCTCCAGCACCTGATCGACTCCATCGTCAGGGTATAGTAGGCATGTTCCTTTGAAAACGAACTTGGAAAGTGCCCCTCAAACTTGGCACACATATACAATCACACCTGATCGATTGCATGGGCAAATCAGGAGCACTGAAAAAGATCTTCAACTTTGTATAAGCGCAAGAAACATGCTTTTCTCGAAAACTAGCTTGAAAACATATGGTTTTCTTCACGTTATTGAACGCAGCATGGTCAACTTAGTGGGTGTTCATAAAGGTTACAAGTCATGAAGAGACTTGTAAGCAAAGATACCAGGCTTTATCTAGGTGCACGTCACTAAATCGAAAATTCACTTTAGTGACATGAGGACGAAACCAAAATCAACGGATTGTGGTCGTTAACTTAGTACTATGTGCATCAGCTGGCGACCGATATTTGCTAGCTGTAGTGACAAAACAGTTTGTCTCCAGCACCTGATCGACTCCATCGTCAGGGTATAGTAGGCATGTTCCTTTGAAAACGAACTTGGAAAGTGCCCCTCAAACTTGGCACACATATACAATCACACCTGATCGATTGCATGGGCAAATCAGGAGCACTGAAAAAGATCTTCAACTTTGTATAAGCGCAAGAAACATGCTTTTCTCGAAAACTAGCTTGAAAACATATGGTTTTCTTCACGTTATTGAACGCAGCATGGTCAACTTAGTGGGTGTTCATAAAGGTTACAAGTCATGAAGAGACTTGTAAGCAAAGATACCAGGCTTTATCTAGGTGCACGTCACTAAATCGAAAATTCACTTTAGTGACATGAGGACGAAACCAAAATCAACGGATTGTGGTCGTTAACTTAGTACTATGTGCATCAGCTGGCGACCGATATTTGCTAGCTGTAGTGACAAAACAGTTTGTCTCCAGCACCTGATCGACTCCATCGTCAGGGTATAGTAGGCATGTTCCTTTGAAAACGAACTTGGAAAGTGCCCCTCAAATTTTGCACACATATACAATCACACCTGATCGATTGCATGGGCAAATCAGGAGCACTGAAAAAGATCTTCAACTTTGTATAAGCGCAAGAAACATGCTTTTCTCGAAAACTAGCTTGAAAACATATGGTTTTCTTCACCTTATTGAACGCAGCATGGTCAACTTAGTGGGTGTTCATAAAGGTTACAAGTCATGAAGAGACTTGTAAGCAAAGATACCAGGCTTTATCTAGGTGCACGTCACTAAATCGAAAATTCACTTTAGTGACATGAGGACGAAACCAAAATCAACGGATTGTGGTCGTTAACTTAGTACTATGTGCATCAGCTGGCGACCGATATTTGCTAGCTGTAGTGACAAAACAGTTTGTCTCCAGCACCTGATCGACTCCATCGTCAGGGTATAGTAGGCATGTTCCTTTGAAAACGAACTTGGAAAGTGCCCCTCAAATTTTGCACACATATACAATCACGCCTGATCGATTGCATGGGCAAATCAGGAGCACTGAAAAAGATCTTCAACTTTGTATAAGCGCAAGAAACATGCTTTTCTCGAAAACTAGCTTGAAAACATATGGTTTTCTTCACGTTATTGAACGCAGCATGGTCAACTTAGTGGGTGTTCATAAAGGTTACAAGTCATGAAGAGACTTGTAAGCAAAGATACCAGGCTTTATCTAGGTGCACGTCACTAAATCGAAAATTCACTTTAGTGACATGAGGACGAAACCAAAATCAACGGATTGTGGTCGTTAACTTAGTACTATGTGCATCAGCTGGCGACCGATATTTGCTAGCTGTAGTGACAAAACAGTTTGTCTCCAGCACCTGATCGACTCCATCGTCAGGGTATAGTAGGCATGTTCCTTTGAAAACGAACTTGGAAAGTGCCCCTCAAATTTTGCACACATATACAATCACACCTGATCGATTGCATGGGCAAATCAGGAGCACTGAAAAAGATCTTCAACTTTGTATAAGCGCAAGAAACATGCTTTTCTCGAAAACTAGCTTGAAAACATATGGTTTTCTTCACGTTATTGAACGCAGCATGGTCAACTTAGTGGGTGTTCATAAAGGTTACAAGTCATGAAGAGACTTGTAAGCAAAGATACCAGGCTTTATCTAGGTGCACGTCACTAAATCGAAAATTCACTTTAGTGACATGAGGACGAAACCAAAATCAACGGATTGTGGTCGTTAACTTAGTACTATGTGCATCAGCTGGCGACCGATATTTGCTAGCTGTAGTGACAAAACAGTTTGTCTCCAGCACCTGATCGACTCCATCGTCAGGGTATAGTAGGCATGTTCCTTTGAAAACGAACTTGGAAAGTGCCCCTCAAATTTTGCACACATATACAATCACACCTGATCGATTGCATGGGCAAATCAGGAGCACTGAAAAAGATCTTCAACTTTGTATAAGCGCAAGAAACATGCTTTTCTCGAAAACTAGCTTGAAAACATATGGTTTTCTTCACGTTATTGAACGCAGCATGGTCAACTTAGTGGGTGTTCATAAAGGTTACAAGTCATGAAGAGACTTGTAAGCAAAGATACCAGGCTTTATCTAGGTGCACGTCACTAAATCGAAAATTCACTTTAGTGACATGAGGACGAAACCAAAATCAACGGATTGTGGTCGTTAACTTAGTACTATGTGCATCAGCTGGCGACCGATATTTGCTAGCTGTAGTGACAAAACAGTTTGTCTCCAGCACCTGATCGACTCCATCGTCAGGGTATAGTAGGCATGTTCCTTTGAAAACGAACTTGGAAAGTGCCCCTCAAACTTGGCACACATATACAATCACGACTGATCGATTGCATGGGCAAATCAGGAGCACTGAAAAAGATCTTCAACTTTGTATAAGCGCAAGAAACATGCTTTTCTCGAAAACTAGCTTGAAAACATATGACTTTCTTCACCTTATTGAACGCAGCATGGTCAACTTAGTGGGTGTTCATAAAGGTTACAAGTCATGAAGAGGCTTGTAGGCAAAGATACCAGGCTTTATCTAGGTGCATGTCACTAAATCGGAAATTCACTTTAGTGACATGAGGACGAAACCAAAACCAACGGATTGTGGTCGTTAACTTACCACTATGTGCATCAGCTGGCGACCGATATTTGCTAGCTGTAGTGACAAAACAGTTTGTCTCCAGCACCTGATCGACTCCATCGTCAGGGTATAGTAGGCATGTTCCTTTGAAAACGAACTTGGAAAGTGCCCCTCAAACTTGGCACACATATACAATCACGCCTGATCGATTGCATGGGCAAATCAGGAGCACTGAAAAAGATCTTCAACTTTGTATAAGCGCAAGAAACATGCTTTTCTCGAAAACTAGCTTGAAAACATATGACTTTCTTCACCTTATTGAACGCAGCATGGTCAACTTAGTGGGTGTTCATAAAGGTTACAAGTCATGAAGAGGCTTGTAGGCAAAGATACCAGGCTTTATCTAGGTGCATGTCACTAAATCGGAAATTCACTTTAGTGACATGAGGACGAAACCAAAACCAACGGATTGTGGTCGTTAACTTACCACTATGTGCATCAGCTGGCGACCGATATTTGCTAGCTGTAGTGACAAAACAGTTTGTCTCCAGCACCTGATCGATCGATTCCATCGTCAGGGTATAGTAGGCATGTTCCTTTGAAAACGAACTTGGAAAGTGCCCCTCAAACTTGGCACACATATACAATCACGCCTGATCGATTGCATGGGCAAATCAGGAGCACTGAAAAAGATCTTCAACTTTGTATAAGCGCAAGAAACATGCTTTTCTCGAAAACTAGCTTGAAAACATATGACTTTCTTCACCTTATTGAACGCAGCATGGTCAACTTAGTGGGTGTTCATAAAGGTTACAAGTCATGAAGAGGCTTGTAGGCAAAGATACCAGGCTTTATCTAGGTGCATGTCACTAAATCGGAAATTCACTTTAGTGACATGAGGACGAAACCAAAACCAACGGATTGTGGTCGTTAACTTAGTACTATGTGCATCAGCTGGTGACCGATATTTGCTAGCTGTAGTGACAAAACAGTTTGTCTCCAGCACCTGATCGACTCCATCGTCAGGGTATAGTAGGCATGTTCCTTTGAAAACGAACTTGGAAAGTGCCCCTCAAACTTGGCACACATATACAATCACGACTGATCGATTGCATGGGCAAATCAGGAGCACTGAAAAAGATCTTCAACTTTGTATAAGCGCAAGAAACATGCTTTTCTCGAAAACTAGCTTGAAAACATATGGTTTTCTTCACCTTATTGAACGCAGCATGGTCAACTTAGTGGGTGTTCATAAAGGTTACAAGTCATGAAGAGGCTTGTAAGCAAAGATACCAGGCTTTATCTAGGTGCATGTCACTAAATCGGAAATTCACTTTAGTGACATGAGGACGAGACCAAAACCAACGGATTGTGGTCGTTAACTTACCACTATGTGCATCAGCTGGCGACCGATATTTGCTAGCTGTAGTGACAAAACAGTTTGTCTCCAGCACCTGATCGACTCCATCGTCAGGGTATAGTAGGCATGTTCCTTTGAAAACGAACTTGGAAAGTGCCCCTCAAACTTGGCACACATATACAATCACGCCTGATCGATTGCATGGGCAAATCAGGAGCACTGAAAAAGATCTTCAACTTTGTATAAGCGCAAGAAACATGCTTTTCTCGAAAACTAGCTTGAAAACATATGATTTTCTTCACATTATTGAACGCAGCATGGTCGACTTAGTGGGTGTTCATAAAGGTTACAAGTCATGAAGAGGCTTGTAGGCAAAGATACCAGGCTTTATCTAGGTGCATGTCACTAAATCGGAAATTCACTTTAGTGACATGAGGACGAAACCAAAACCAACGGATTGTGGTCGTTAACTTACCACTATGTGCATCAGCTGGCGACCGATATTTGCTAGCTGTAGTGACAAAACAGTTTGTCTCCAGCACCTGATCGACTCCATCGTCAGGGTATAGTAGGCATGTTCCTTTGAAAACGAACTTGGAAAGTGCCCCTCAAACTTGGCACACATATACAATCACGCCTGATCGATTGCATGGGCAAATCAGGAGCACTGAAAAAGATCTTCAACTTTGTATAAGCGCAAGAAACATGCTTTTCTCGAAAACTAGCTTGAAAACATATGACTTTCTTCACCTTATTGAACGCAGCATGGTCAACTTAGTGGGTGTTCATAAAGGTTACAAGTCATGAAGAGGCTTGTAGGCAAAGATACCAGGCTTTATCTAGGTGCATGTCACTAAATCGGAAATTCACTTTAGTGACATGAGGACGAAACCAAAACCAACGGATTGTGGTCGTTAACTTAGTACTATGTGCATCAGCTGGTGACCGATATTTGCTAGCTGTAGTGACAAAACAGTTTGTCTCCAGCACCTGATCGACTCCATCGTCAGGGTATAGTAGGCATGTTCCTTTGAAAACGAACTTGGAAAGTGCCCCTCAAACTTTGCACACATATACAATCACGCCTGATCGATTGCATGGGCAAATCAGGAGCACTGAAAAAGATCTTCAACTTTGTATAAGCGCAAGAAACATGCTTTTCTCGAAAACTAGCTTGAAAACATATGGTTTTCTTCACTTTATTGAACGCAGCATGGTCAACTTAGTGGGTGTTCATAAAGGTTACAAGTCATGAAGAGGCTTGTAAACAAAGATACGAGGCTTAATCTTGGCGCATGTCACTAAATCGGAAATTCACTTTAGTGACATGAGGACGAGACCAAAACCAACTGATTGTGGTCGTTAACTTAGTACTATGTGCATCAGCTGGCGACCGATATTTGCTAGCTGTAGTGACAAAACAGTTTGTCTCCAGCACCTGATCGACTCCATCGTCAGGGTATAGTAGGCATGTTCCTTTGAAAACGAACTTGGAAAGTGCCCCTCAAACTTTGCACACATATACAATCACGCCTGATCGATTGCATGGGCAAATCAGGAGCACTGAAAAAGATCTTCAACTTTGTATAAGCGCAAGAAACATGCTTTTCTCGAAAACTAGCTTGAAAACATATGGTTTTCTTCACTTTATTGAACGCAGCATGGTCAACTTAGTGGGTGTTCATAAAGGTTACAAGTCATGAAGAGGCTTGTAAACAAAGATACGAGGCTTAATCTTGGCGCATGTCACTAAATCGGAAATTCACTTTAGTGACATGAGGACGAGACCAAAACCAACTGATTGTGGTCGTTAACTTAGTACTATGTGCATCAGCTGGCGACCGATATTTGCTAGCTGTAGTGACAAAACAGTTTGTCTCCAGCACCTGATCGACTCCATCGTCAGGGTATAGTAGGCATGTTCCTTTGAAAACGAACTTGGAAAGTGCCCCTCAAACTTTGCACACATATACAATCACGCCTGATCGATTGCATGGGCAAATCAGGAGCACTGAAAAAGATCTTCAACTTTGTATAAGCGCAAGAAACATGCTTTTCTCGAAAACTAGCTTGAAAACATATGGTTTTCTTCACTTTATTGAACGCAGCATGGTCAACTTAGTGGGTGTTCATAAAGGTTACAAGTCATGAAGAGGCTTGTAAACAAAGATACGAGGCTTAATCTTGGCGCATGTCACTAAATCGGAAATTCAGTTTAGTGACATGAGGACGAGACCAAAACCAACTGATTGTGGTCGTTAACTTAGTACTATGTGCATCAGCTGGCGACCGATATTTGCTAGCTGTAGTGACAAAACAGTTTGTCTCCAGCACCTGATCGACTCCATCGTCAGGGTATAGTAGGCATGTTCCTTTGAAAACGAACTTGGAAAGTGCCCCTCAAACTTTGCACACATATACAATCACGCCTGATCGATTGCATGGGCAAATCAGGAGCACTGAAAAAGATCTTCAACTTTGTATAAGCGCAAGAAACATGCTTTTCTCGAAAACTAGCTTGAAAACATATGGTTTTCTTCACTTTATTGAACGCAGCATGGTCAACTTAGTGGGTGTTCATAAAGGTTACAAGTCATGAAGAGGCTTGTAAACAAAGATACGAGGCTTAATCTTGGCGCATGTCACTAATTCGGAAATTCAGTTTAGTGACATGAGGACGAGACCAAAACCAACTGATTGTGGTCGTTAACTTAGTACTATGTGCATCAGCTGGCGACCGATATTTGCTAGCTGTAGTGACAAAACAGTTTGTCTCCAGCACCTGATCGACTCCATCGTCAGGGTATAGTAGGCATGTTCCTTTGAAAACGAACTTGGAAAGTGCCCCTCAAACTTTGCACACATATACAATCACGCCTGATCGATTGCATGGGCAAATCAGGAGCACTGAAAAAGATCTTCAACTTTGTATAAGCGCAAGAAACATGCTTGAAAACATATGTAGAAAATGAATAAGTGGCGATATACAATCGATGCATTTTGGGATAACAGCTGAGCTTTTGGTTATCGCGGTGATTAGTTGATTTATCCAATACGCCATATAGTCAAGTAAAAATAGTTGAGGCAAATGAAAGGGCTTGTTTGGTGGGTGCACGGATTTTAATATTACTCTGTCAGGGTGGATATGTAGATCTAACACACACTGTGTCTTTTTCCTTGAAGTTGACATGACTATAACACTTTTTTATGTGAACGGGTGTTTATTGCGTCCATTTGTATGCAGATTGTCTATGTATTCGCCAGATCATCGCCGCTAAAAAAAACCTCCGAACCCTAAATACGGCTACTGACAACAGTACTTTTGGATCGCATTCTTGGATTAAGCGCTGTCTGTGTGCTGGATATGACTGCGCCAACTAGAACCAAATCTGTCCATCACGACGTGAGCAACAAGGGCCTCCGATCTTTGACGCGTTACAACCGCTCCAAAATGATCACGGAGTATGCACTCAATCCCACCATTTCGCCCTCTCTTTTTAGTAACTACCATCTTCGTGTAGATCGTTCTGAAGAGCGTATCGGGATCAAGCTCGGTCTCCTCACTGTCGGGTTCAAGAACCTGATCTTCGTAGTCGTCATCAATTTCAATCGCATTGTCTGCTGTCCCAACTGTGTCCACGTTATCGTCTTCGATCGTTATCACTGGTCCCATGCGAACACCGTTGAGAACTAGTAGTGCTTTCAGATTGTCGATTAGAGTCGAGTTGGTGACAGCTCTATTTGAGAAACGATCTGCGATGCCAAATGCATTAAGCAAAATGGTGTATGCTGTCTTCTTGTTTTGCGTCAGCGCATGTTCATCGCGACCTCTAAAGAGATTAATGCCAGGAGACTCCGCCCATTCCATGGTAAGTTTCTGCATTTTCAGCACTAGCTCCACTTCAGTGTCTACGATGAATAGGTGGGACCATAGGTTTGCATATTCTTGTGAGAATACATGAGCAATCTCGCCGATACTATGAACTCTGAATCTGATTTCGGTGCGTACGTCGCCCATAATATCTCGCTGTGCTTCATACGCCTCGTAAAGCTTGCCAAAGTACTCTCTCGCCGTCCGGATGTACCTTTGGCTTCCTGGGTTTTCGATGCTGCCCGGTCTCAACGTAGACTTGAATATGTGCGCTGCACGAGAGTATACCATTCCTTTCAAAATCCGGTCATTGTCAGTATCTGGTTTGTTTGGTAAACGCTTGACTGCGATTGTCCCAAAGTGGGGGTTTGACTGCATAGGTGCGTATATCGGGTAATTTTCACCTCGACATTCCCCGACACGTTTAGATTTCAACCGGACAAGGCGGACTCGGTGCTGGTCCGAAGGTTTAGTCACAGTGGCGACATCCACTATCACTGAGACGTCTTGGAGTGTCCTAAGCATGCCGTCAATCCAGCTGAAGCTCTCAATACTGGCCTTCATTGCATAGTCGATGTACACTACTTTGGGAACCCGAGCTCCATTCAGGATATGATAGAGGTCATACGCAGTGATGCGACGCCGGTGCCACTTCAGTAAACCGTTTTCTTCTTCGTGGGCTTCCAGTTTGTATCCAAAGTGCTCTTGTAACTTTGCTATAATCAATTCCTTGAATGTCTTGTCAACGTACACGTATCCTGGGCCCTTGGCGACCAAGAGCATGTCTCGTGTGTCACGAGTATCTGTCCCTAGATTGAATGTCAGGCTTGTCATACAGGCTAGCACCATGCACGGTCCTATCACTTCTATGTAGTCGATATCGAGGTCTGATTCGTTGAAGACAGGGTACGATGGTACAATCGGATGCATGGTCGTGTCATGTGGCAGTGGAACACTTGTCCCATGTCGTTCTTCGCTAGTCGTAGGAACTTGCTCATCAGTCGAAGGTGACTGAACATTCCATATGGCTAGAATGTCAGGAGAACTTGATGACGTTTGTGATGGAGAGTTCTCCTCTCGTTTCTCTTCCCCGGTAGTAGCTATAGTGACGCTGTCGTGTTGTTGGACTTGATCATTACTACGACTGTTTTCTCGGTTGTTGTAGCTGCTAGATCGGTTGCGGAACGTCATAAATGGTCGCATATTGTCGGCGCGGTGAGTCGGTCGGCTACGCTAGTCGGCTTGGTCGTTCGGTCGGCTTGGTTGGTCGGCTTAAACTGTTGTCGGCTTGGTCGATCGGTCGGCTTGGTTGGTCGGCTTAAACTGTTGTCGGCTTGGTCGATCGGTCGGCTTGGTTGGTCGGCTTAAACGGTTGTCGGCTTGGTCGGTCGGTCGCTTGAACTTGGTAATCCTGGTTAACCACTTTGACTCCTCGTCTTACTTGTTCGGTGTTCCCGGGTGGAAAAGAGGAGAGGCCGTATCCTAATGTAATGGTTTGATTTTTTTGGCTTTTTTTAATTATTGTTTTCAAGGGAGTACAACTTACACTTCCTACCACACCCACCGAATGTTCGGACTTGGAGTAAACCACGGCACTATTTAAGTTCAGAAGTAGGCACGCACTAGGGCCTAAATCTCTGGGTGCTGCTCACTCACACTCCAGTGCACCTTGCAGGGTATAGTTGGTACGGTGTCCAGCGTAAACGCTCAAGACTGTGTACCCGTTCCCCCGTAAACCTCGGCGTTAAAACGCTCCGGACGGTGCAAATTACCTATTTAAAACACAAAGGGTTAAGGTTAACTGGTAAAACCTAATTCGAAACACGCAATTATGTTCCTAAAGCTAGCCTCGAAGTTATCCGGTATGGCTTACTTTGTTGTTTCGCTTTATCATTAGGACTACATGCTTATAGTCGGACGGGAACCATACGAACAACTACTAATACTAGATTGAGTATAGACTTATAGAAGGAAGGGTCCCATACGAACATCTACCTATTTTATTTTCAGGCACTAAGGTTGCCCTTAAATTTAGTACACTAATACAACACGCCTGATCAATTGCGTGGGCAAATCAGGAGCACTGAAAAAGATCTTCAACTATGTATAAGCGCAAGAAACATGCTTTTCTCGAAAACTAGCTTGGAAACCAATATTTTTCAGGGTACCGCTCGACTGTGTGCACCTAAATGTTGGTTATAATTTGGCTTGTCGCTAGAGCAAAATCATACATCACGTTTGAGGGGAACAAAACCTCATAATTCGGCTCGTAATTTCAAAATCAGCACTGTATGCAATGTCAAGTGAAAGGTTGCACATGGGTGCGCGACGGTACTTTGAGTCGATTCGGTCAAGTTTTTGATGGGTTTTGAGCTACAATTGGAAGTTTGACAAAGTGCGCATGTCTGTGTACACGTAATAAGTCATGTCGTATGTGGGGCGATACGATGCAAAAGTCAAACTTCATGTTTTGGTTGGAGAAGTCGGCATAAACTGGGCTAGAAAGTGATTTGTTTCCATTTCGCTGGGTTTTCGGTAATGTTGGCGTTTGTATGAGTCGTACATTGCATATCACCACATCAAAAAGTAGTTGTGCCCATAGCCCAAACTATGACAACAGTCAGACTATACAGTTTTCAAGTGAAAGGTTGCCCTTGGGTGTGCGACGGTACTTTGAGTCGATTCGGTCAAGTTTTTGATGGGTTTTGAGCTACAATTGGAAGTTTGACAAAGTTCGCATGTCTGTGTACACGTAATAAGTCATGTCGTATGTGGGGCGATACGATGCAAAAGTCAAACTTCATGTTTTGGTTGGAGAAGTCGGCATTAACTGGGCTAGAAAGCGATTTGTTTCCATTTCGCTGGGTTTTCGGTAATGTTGGCGTTTGTATGAGTCGTACATTGCATATCACCACATCAAAAAGTAGTTGTGCACATAGCCCAAACTATGACAACAGTCAGACTATACAGTTTTCAAGTGAAAGGTTGTCCTTGGGTGTGCGACGGTACTTTGAGTCGATTCGGTCAAGTTTTTGATGGGTTTTGAGCTACAATTGGAAGTTTGACAAAGTTCGCATGTCTGTGTACACGTAATAAGTCATGTCGTATGTGGGGCGATACGATGCAAAAGTCAAACTTCATGTTTTGGTTGGAGAAGTCGGCATAAACTGGGCTAGAAAGTGATTTGTTTCCATTTCGCTGGGTTTTCGGTAATGTTGGCGTTTGTATGAGTCGTACATTGCATATCACCACATCAAAAAGTAGTTGTGCACATAGCACAAACTATGACAACAGTCAGACTATACAGTTTTCAAGTGAAAGGTTGTCCTTGGGTGTGCGACGGTACTTTGAGTCGATTCGGTCAAGTTTTTGATGGGTTTTGAGCTACAATTGGAAGTTTGACAAAGTTCGCATGTCTGTGTACACGTAATAAGTCATGTCGTATGTGGGGCGATACGATGCAAAAGTCAAACTTCATGTTTTGGTTGGAGAAGTCGGCATTAACTGGGCTAGAAAGCGATTTGTTTCCATTTCGCTGGGTTTTCGGTAATGTTGGCGTTTGTATGAGTCGTACATTGCATATCACCACATCAAAAAGTAGTTGTGCACATAGCCCAAACTATGACAACAGTCAGACTATACAGTTTTCAAGTGAAAGGTTGTCCTTGGGTGTGCGACGGTACTTTGAGTCGATTCGGTCAAGTTTTTGATGGGTTTTGAGCTACAATTGGAAGTTTGACAAAGTTCGCATGTCTGTGTACACGTAATAAGTCATGTCGTATGTGGGGCGATACGATGCAAAAGTCAAACTTCATGTTTTGGTTGGAGAAGTCGGCATTAACTGGGCTAGAAAGCGATTTGTTTCCATTTCGCTGGGTTTTCGGTAATGTTGGCGTTTGTATGAGTCGTACATTGCATATCACCACATCAAAAAGTAGTTGTGCACATAGCCCAAACTATGACAACAGTCAGACTATACAGTTTTCAAGTGAAAGGTTGTCCTTGGGTGTGCGACGGTACTTTGAGTCGATTCGGTCAAGTTTTTGATGGGTTTTGAGCTACAATTGGAAGTTTGACAAAGTTCGCATGTCTGTGTACACGTAATAAGTCATGTCGTATGTGGGGCGATACGATGCAAAAGTCAAACTTCATGTTTTGGTTGGAGAAGTCGGCATAAACTGGGCTAGAAAGTGATTTGTTTCCATTTCGCTGGGTTTTCGGTAATGTTGGCGTTTGTATGAGTCGTACATTGCATATCACCACATCAAAAAGTAGTTGTGCACATAGCACAAACTATGACAACAGTCAGACTATACAGTTTTCAAGTGAAAGGTTGCCCTTGGGTGTGCGACGGTACTTTGAGTCGATTCGGTCAAGTTTTTGATGGGTTTTGAGCTACAATTGGAAGTTTGACAAAGTTCGCATGTCTGTGTACACGTAATAAGTCATGTCGTATGTGGGGCGATACGATGCAAAAGTCAAACTTCATGTTTTGGTTGGAGAAGTCGGCATTAACTGGGCTAGAAAGCGATTTGTTTCCATTTCGCTGGGTTTTCGGTAATGTTGGCGTTTGTATGAGTCGTACATTGCATATCACCACATCAAAAAGTAGTTGTGCACATAGCCCAAACTATGACAACAGTCAGACTATACAGTTTTCAAGTGAAAGGTTGTCCTTGGGTGTGCGACGGTACTTTGAGTCGATTCGGTCAAGTTTTTGATGGGTTTTGAGCTACAATTGGAAGTTTGACAAAGTTCGCATGTCTGTGTACACGTAATAAGTCATGTCGTATGTGGGGCGATACGATGCAAAAGTCAAACTTCATGTTTTGGTTGGAGAAGTCGGCATAAACTGGGCTAGAAAGTGATTTGTTTCCATTTCGCTGGGTTTTCGGTAATGTTGGCGTTTGTATGAGTCGTACATTGCATATCACCACATCAAAAAGTAGTTGTGCACATAGCACAAACTATGACAACAGTCAGACTATACAGTTTTCAAGTGAAAGGTTGCCCTTGGGTGTGCGACGGTACTTTGAGTCGATTCGGTCAAGTTTTTGATGGGTTTTGAGCTACAATTGGAAGTTTGACAAAGTTCGCATGTCTGTGTACACGTAATAAGTCATGTCGTATGTGGGGCGATACGATGCAAAAGTCAAACTTCATGTTTTGGTTGGAGAAGTCGGCATAAACTGGGCTAGAAAGTGATTTGTTTCCATTTCGCTGGGTTTTCGGTAATGTTGGCGTTTGTATGAGTCGTACATTGCATATCACCACATCAAAAAGTAGTTGTGCACATAGCACAAACTATGACAACAGTCAGACTATACAGTTTTCAAGTGAAAGGTTGTCCTTGGGTGTGCGACGGTACTTTGAGTCGATTCGGTCAAGTTTTTGATGGGTTTTGAGCTACAATTGGAAGTTTGACAAAGTTCGCATGTCTGTGTACACGTAATAAGTCATGTCGTATGTGGGGCGATACGATGCAAAAGTCAAACTTCATGTTTTGGTTGGAGAAGTCGGCATAAACTGGGCTAGAAAGCGATTTGTTTCCATTTCGCTGGGTTTTCGGTAATGTTGGCGTTTGTATGAGTCGTACATTGCATATCACCACATCAAAAAGTAGTTGTGCACATAGCACAAACTATGACAACAGTCAGACTATACAGTTTTCAAGTGAAAGGTTGCCCTTGGGTGTGCGACGGTACTTTGAGTCGATTCGGTCAAGTTTTTGATGGGTTTTGAGCTACAATTGGAAGTTTGACAAAGTTCGCATGTCTGTGTACACGTAATAAGTCATGTCGTATGTGGGGCGATACGATGCAAAAGTCAAACTTCATGTTTTGGTTGGAGAAGTCGGCATTAACTGGGCTAGAAAGCGATTTGTTTCCATTTCGCTGGGTTTTCGGTAATGTTGGCGTTTGTATGAGTCGTACATTGCATATCACCACATCAAAAAGTAGTTGTGCACATAGCACAAACTATGACAACAGTCAGACTATACAGTTTTCAAGTGAAAGGTTGCCCTTGGGTGTGCGACGGTACTTTGAGTCGATTCGGTCAAGTTTTTGATGGGTTTTGAGCTACAATTGGAAGTTTGACAAAGTTCGCATGTCTGTGTACACGTAATAAGTCATGTCGTATGTGGGGCGATACGATGCAAAAGTCAAACTTCATGTTTTGGTTGGAGAAGTCGGCATAAACTGGGCTAGAAAGCGATTTGTTTCCATTTCGCTGGGTTTTCGGTAATGTTGGCGTTTGTATGAGTCGTACATTGCATATCACCACATCAAAAAGTAGTTGTGCACATAGCACAAACTATGACAACAGTCAGACTATACAGTTTTCAAGTGAAAGGTTGCCCTTGGGTGTGCGACGGTACTTTGAGTCGATTCGGTCAAGTTTTTGATGGGTTTTGAGCTACAATTGGAAGTTTGACAAAGTTCGCATGTCTGTGTACACGTAATAAGTCATGTCGTATGTGGGGCGATACGATGCAAAAGTCAAACTTCATGTTTTGGTTGGAGAAGTCGGCATTAACTGGGCTAGAAAGCGATTTGTTTCCATTTCGCTGGGTTTTCGGTAATGTTGGCGTTTGTATGAGTCGTACATTGCATATCACCACATCAAAAAGTAGTTGTGCACATAGCACAAACTATGACAACAGTCAGACTATACAGTTTTCAAGTGAAAGGTTGCCCTTGGGTGTGCGACGGTACTTTGAGTCGATTCGGTCAAGTTTTTGATGGGTTTTGAGCTACAATTGGAAGTTTGACAAAGTTCGCATGTCTGTGTACACGTAATAAGTCATGTCGTATGTGGGGCGATACGATGCAAAAGTCAAACTTCATGTTTTGGTTGGAGAAGTCGGCATTAACTGGGCTAGAAAGTGATTTGTTTCCATTTCGCTGGGTTTTCGGTAATGTTGGCGTTTGTATGAGTCGTACATTGCATATCACCACATCAAAAGTAGTTGTGCACATAGCACAAACTATGACAACAGTCAGACTATACAGTTTTCAAGTGAAAGGTTGTCCTTGGGTGTGCGACGGTACTTTGAGTCGATTCGGTCAAGTTTTTGATGGGTTTTGAGCTACAATTGGAAGTTTGACAAAGTGCACATGTCTGTGTACACGTAATAAGTCATGTCGTATGTGGGGCGATACGATGCAAAAGTCAAACTTCATGTTTTGGTTGGAGAAGTCGGCATTAACTGGGCTAGAAAGCGATTTGTTTCCATTTCGCTGGGTTTTCGGTAATGTTGGCGTTTGTATGAGTCGTACATTGCATATCACCACATCAAAAAGTAGTTGTGCACATAGCACAAACTATGACAACAGTCAGACTATACAGTTTTCAAGTGAAAGGTTGTCCTTGGGTGTGCGACGGTACTTTGAGTCGATTCGGTCAAGTTTTTGATGGGTTTTGAGCTACAATTGGAAGTTTGACAAAGTTCGCATGTCTGTGTACACGTAATAAGTCATGTCGTATGTGGGGCGATACGATGCAAAAGTCAAACTTCATGTTTTGGATGGTAGTTAGATAGTCATGGGGGATACAAACAAACACGGAAATGTTGCGCGAAGTAATAATGACAAAACCGCTGTAAATATTATAATAGTATAATAGGTTGCGATAGAATTTCGTTAGTAGTAAAATGGTATTGTATTTAAAAAACATGATAAAGATGGTTTTGTGGATAAAATAAGTAGTGATAGAAAATATGTTGGTAGAAGAAGTGATATGGTTATAAGTAGAAAAAGAATTAATAAAGTTGAGTTTTATGATAACAAAATGTGGTAATGAAGTAAAATATTGTATATTGAATAAAAGATTGAAATCAATATAGTTTTTTAGTCAATAGGTGTATGTGCAGAATATTATAGTAGTATGAGTAGTGATAGAATTTTGTGTAGGCAGGAAAAGTAAAATATGAGAAAGTGGAAGAACAATTGGAATTGATAAGGGTTGTGGTAAAGTGTAGAAGGTAGTAGAATGTGTAGTTATAGAAGATTATTAAAAAGGAGAAAGTAGAAGAGGTAGTAATAGAATAGATGCGAGTAAAATAAATTTTAGTAAGTAATGTGGTAAAATGATATTATTTATAGAGGAAGAATTGGAGAGAGTGATATTGTAAAAGATGAAGTAGTAGTAGATAATAACGTAGGGCATGGTAGTGAAATCGATGATGGTGTGTTATGAGTAACAGAATATATTAGGAGGATGTAGATGAATGTAATAGTAGAATAGTTAATAATCGTAAGATATATAGTTGTAGAGAATGCGATAGGAGAATATGTAGTGGTAAATGATAAGGATGAAAATAAAGGGTTGAACAGTTTAAGCGTTAGAATATGTTGTTAAGAATATCGTATGTAGGAAATATTTGTAAAGGATTTAATTGTATGTTATGTAATGGTATATTATGAAGTTGTAAAATTTGTAGTTGTAGAGTATGATATTGTAAAGTATGATATTGTAGAGTATGAAATTGTAGAGTATGTGATTGTAGAGTTA